>CAJNIZ010007912.1:0-12021 GCA_905231905.1 Symbiodinium pilosum
CTAACTGGGTTATAAAGTTTTACAGAGAGGGGAGAGGAGAGGAGAGAGGAGAAAGAGGAGAAAGGGATGACCCCGAACCTAAGTCTCCGAAGTGGTTTCGCCCGTGGGGTGTTATTATCATTGCATGTACGTGACACGTGTTTGCATTTCGGGTTCGTGGCTCCTAGCTTCTGTCATAGTCTTGCTGCAGGCTGCTATGTCTTGGTGTTACGTGTTCTTTGTGTTTAGGCGGTTACCCCTTTTGCAATTCCTGGCTGAGAGGCTGAGAGTATGCTGGCCCCTGTGTTCAACTGCAGGTTCATTGCGCGGCCTGCCAGGCTTGAACCACGCCATGGTATTGCGTGGCGTTGCGTGTGCACTGTGTTGCGGCTACTTGGCAGCAGCGTGCGCTTTTTTGTTGCGCCCCATGGCTCGGATCGCTCTTCAGATACGGTTGGTGTTTCGCTGGGCGCCGCTTCTTCGCACTCAGCTTGCGCAGCGGTTCCTCGTCCTCCCACCTTCTCTTTGCTGGTGCCTTGTGGTCTTCTCGTTTGAGCGGCCTTATTATTCAGTCTTGCTCGCGCTGCCGCCCCTTTATTTTCTTTCATGCAATGGCTTGACTTATGACTTGTGCTGGCGAAGCTTGTGGTGTTTCTGCTGGGCGCCGCTTCTTCGTACTCTGCTTTCTCGCCCTGTCTCTTTCTCCTCTCATTCCTAACTCGTGTGCTGAGCGGTCTTCTCGGCAGTCTTTTGTTGAGGTTTGCCCGCGCTTTCGTCCTTGGTTACTGCGAGGCGTTGGCTCTTTCTCGTTCTGCTTGCGCAGCGGTCTTCCGCCTTGCGTCCTTCTGTTGGATGATGTGCCTTACTTCACTGGGTGGCGTCACACATGCTGAGGTTTGCTCGCCGTCCCGTCTGCCCTTGCTTTCTGCCTGGGAGTGGCTTGGCCATGCTTGGCCCTTGTTGGTGCCTTCAAAGCTGTTAAGTTTTGCGGGCGCCGCTTCTTCGCGCTCTGCCTGCGCGGCGGTTCTTCGTCCTGCGACCTTCTGTTTGCTTGTGTGTGCCATGCGGTTCTCTCGTTAGAGCAACCTTATTGAGGTTTGCTTGCCATCTCGTCCCCAGTTTCCTCCCACGCTGTGGCGTGGATCATGTTTGTGCTTGCAAGTTTGTTGGCTTTTCTCTGCTGGGCGCCGCTTCTTGGCGCTTTGCTCACGCGGCGGTTCTTCGCTCTGCGCCCTTCTGTTTGCTGGTGAGCTTCGGGGTCGTCTCTTCCCATCGCCTTTTCCTGCAGTGGGTATGGGCGGCCTTTTTGGGGCTTCTCGCCCTTCTGTGTAACCTTCCCCATCGTGGCTTGGATCATGCTTCTGCTTGGTTTGTTTGGTGTTTCCTTGCCCTCGGTGTGTGTGTGTGTGTGTGTGTTTGGCCATCTTCTCCTTTGTGCTTATTCCTTTTCCGCCATGCGTGTGGGCGGCCTTGTTGAGGTTTGCTCTCCCTACGGTCCCTTGTTATCTCCCACGTAGTTGGCCATGCTTGGCCCTTGTTGGTGCCTTCAAAGCTGTTAAGTTTTGCGGGCGCCGCTTCTTCGCGCTCTGCCTGCGCGGCGGTTCTTCGTCCTGCGACCTTCTGTTTGCTTGTGTGTGCCATGCAGTTCTCTCGTTAGAGCAACCTTATTGAGGTTTGCTCGCCATCTCGTCCCCAGTTTTCTCCCACGCTGTGGCTTGGATCATGTTTGTGCTTGCGAGGTTGTTGGCTTTTCTCTGCTGGGCGCCGCTTCTTGGCGCTTTGCTCGCGCGGCGGTTCTTCGCGCCCGGCGCCCTTCTGTTTGCTGTCTCCTTGTTGTTGGACCGAGTGACCTACGATGCGGCGTAACAGTCCGGGAGCTGATGATGCACGCGCCGAGCTTGGCTGTTGAAACTTTGTTATCCATGTTAGTAATGATGAGAAGGACCAAAGAACATTGAAACGAGCAAGAATCGTGATACTAATGATAGTAATAGGAGTAGTTTAAATGTGGTGGTTCTACGGCAGAGACCTGAGCTACATGCGCTTTTCAGCAACATAAACAAGAGTGCTGGCTTGAGCGGATCGCGTGCTTGCAGCATGTTACATGCATGTCCGCGCACGTGTCGATTGCAGCATGTCTGAGTTGTCTAGGCTAGGTTCCCTGGTGACCGGGTTGTTGTTTCCGGCCTCGCTCTTGCTTTTGCAGTAGCGGTCAGTCAGCAGCGCTTCCTCGCCCTCCCTTCTGTTTGCTAGTGTGTTTGGCCATCTTCTCCTTTGTGTTTATTCCTTTTCCGCCAAGGGTTTGAGCTGCCTTGTTGAGGTTTGCTCTCTCTTCGGTTCCGTGTTACCTCCCACGCAATGGCTTGGCCATGCTTGGCCTTTTTTGGTGCCTTCAAAGCTGCCGCTTCTTCGCGTGCTGCCCGCGCGGCGGTTCTTCGCCCTGCCACCTGCTCCTTGCTGTCTTCTCCCGACCGCTTGCATCCCTTGCTCTCTGCCAGCTGTGTCTCGGATCATGGTTGTGTTTGTGCAGCTGTTGGCGTTTCTGCTGGGCGCCTCTTCTTCACGCTCTGCTTCCACGACGATTCCGCGCCTTGCCCTCTTTTTTTCAGCCTATCTTTGCTGATTATTGCCTCCCTGAGTTACCGTTCGGGCTCCTACCTTCTCCTTAGCTGCCATTCTTGGCGGGTGCCGCGTCTTCACATCTGCTCGCGCGGTGGTTCTCTCGCCTTGCCGCCTTCTTTCTCTATGCAGCTGCGCTCGGTGGCCGTCCGGATGTCGTTCGGGCTCGCCGTTCCCGGTTCCGGCGCTGCGTCCCTCGCAGGCCAGGTTTCCATGCGCTTTGCTTTTGGGTTTGCTCTCCTCCTTCCTGCCACCTTCACTTCCGTCTGCTGCCGCTACTCCGGTTCCTTCCCCTTCTCATTCCTCTCTTGGCCTGTCTTCCCTGCTCTCATATCGGCTTTCTGCCGTTCTTGGGCCTTGGCTGGAGGAGGGCAATGACTGTTCCGGAGCCCTCCTGAGATGCCGGGGGGGGGACGCCGTTGTAAGGCAGCGGGTACTCCCGTTTGCCGTCGTCGTCCTCCTCCTCGTCCTCCTCCTAGACCCTGCAACATGTGATGCTGGAGCAGTTCTTGCTGAGCTTCTGCAATTTAAAGAGCTGGCACAAGTAGAGTGCAGGGGCTTGGTGGTCCCAAAATGATCGAGGCTTTTACAGAGGAGTTTAAGAAAGGCAACCCTGACTCCTTTCTTAAATGATGCTTATGAGTGAGCAACCTTGAAACCGAAACATGACCTTCACACAAAACCCCCTTAATGGACGTCTTCGGGTCCTGGGGTGCAGCTTGCAGGGATGCGGATTTTTCGCGAAAGAAGGCGTGCGCATCAAGCAACCAGGAAAGTTCAAGTTGCCGGTTTTGAGCACTTGTAGGGCCCAAACTTGGACATTGGACAGAAATCGCTACGCAAAAGAGCGCAGCACCTTCAGCAGTCCTATCCCTTGAAACTGCCAACTCCTTCAGCGTAATTGCGTAAGCACATCCCCATGGCAAGGTGGTCGGTAGATGTAGAATTTTTTTCATTCATGCCGAACACTGACCAGACCGAGCGTAGAAGTAACAGTGATGAACAGCAAGGCTAGCAGATCCCCTCAGCTCGCTAAGGCCTTGGGCATCACTAGGTTACAGTTTAGGCAGGATCTTAAGTGCAGTCTTCGCCTAATTATGTAACCCTGTTGGCGGCCAACCAATCCCAAACTTTTTTCCCCATAATGCATACTGTTCTGTGTCGCCGTATAGAGTCCTCAGCGTGGGGACAGCACAGGAAATCCATGCTTCTAAGGGCAGCGTGTAGCGTCACAGAACCACCAAACGCAGGCATGTAGCTATAAATGGCCCACGTGTTTGTGGGTCCCAAACGAGGGATTTCCGGGATCCACAAATAGAGGCTTTGTGAATCGCAAGGAAAAAGTTTCTTCGTCTTGCAAAGGTCTGTTCCAAGATCTGCCAAAAAACCAGAGGAGGATCGGTCAATGTCAAAGGAGAAAGTCTTCACTGGGCATCCCTCGGCGCTCCAACCCCATGTAGAGCCATGTCAATCCGCATGTTTAGAGCAATCAAAACCAAGGAGCTGAAAGAGATTCTTGATTCCAGTTGTGTTTCCTTTGGATTCGTTTATATACCCTCTAAAAGCGTTATGAAACCAATGAAAACATGGAAAATGAAGGAATCCACGAATTCTAAGTAGATTTCGTTGGCGTTCGAGCAGTTATACAAACAGTCAAGACCAGAGAAATGAAAGAGACACCCAATCCTCAATGGGATGTCTTGTGGGTTCCTTTAAATGACTTGACGTAAAGCATTCGCAGCACCAAAATATCTTAAGATAAAGTTGGTTCCTGAAGTATAGTAGGGTCAACCCTTCCAAAAACCAACAATTTGGCCTTTGAACAGCCAGGCCTGAAAAAACAAGCTTTTCTAGGAACAAATAGGCTTAAACAAAAAACCATCCCGTAGGAAAACCACAAAAACACACCATGCAAACAACAACAATAAGTCTTGGACTGCCACCATATTTCCGGCTTGTGTTGTTTTGGCCACACTGTTAAGCCCAGGCCATGGCCACTGAACGGCTCAGCTTCTAGATAGATCTTCCGGACAAACCGCTGTTGCGTCAGAAAAAACAGCTGGTTTGTCGTTGCTTATCGGTTTCTTTTCAGTAGCGCCACAAAATCATGAATTTCCCTGCGACAGAAGTGGCGCAACGAGATTTCTCGCATGTGGTGTGGTTTTGCTGCTTGCTGATATGTCCCCCGCAATTTTGAGAATCTCGCAGGTGTATTCTATTGATTACATGTGCCCCCGGCACCAGCACACAATGCTTGACCCCCTGCAGGGGTTCGGCGAATTTTGCGTGCTTTATGGTATCTTATCTGGGAGCAGAGACAGCAACTCCTATTCACAAGAAATTCTGCGTGGGCTGTGGCTTCTTGACCATTTTTTAGGCGCGCCAAGGGTAATGTTGCACCATCTTTAATCAATGCCCCCCTCTCCCTCACAACAGCGGGGAGAACAGTTTATGAATGGGCGTCCACTTCAAGGGTGCGGAGCTCGTGTACTTCCGGCGCTGTATCGGCTGCAAGCCTGCTGGTGGGAAGGTGTCTTGAGCCTTCCCCTTTCAGGCTGTTGGGTCATGAATGCTAAAGCATGATCTCCCTCGGCATCTTGTCATGCCTTGTGGACAGCGGGTGCCGAATTGCAACACTGAATCCTATCAGAGCTTGTGTTGGGATCATGGCTGTGTCTAAGAAGTCAGAAAATAAGTGCTGATCCCCCACAGTACAAACCTGAGATTCCCAAATTTGACACTGCGCATTCATCTGGCAGAGGCTGTGGCAATGAAGTCGCTCGCGCTACAAGGTAACAGTTGCCGCTCTTGGTCATACTGTGGTTGAGGGTTGTTCTTGTGGATTGAAAATTGAATGGCTAGGCAACCATGTACACAACACAACTTCAAACCAGAGATCTCAAAGTCTTGGTGTGGCTGAGGATATTGTCAGACTTCAGAAGACGTGGGCCATTGTTATCAATGGTTCAGTGTCATTTTTAGTATCACCGTGCCTGAAATTTAAGTTGTGAAGTGTCAGTCTATTGTGGCAAGTACTTGAAACTTTTGTTCCGGATGTGCAAGACCACATTTTCATGGCCTTGTCACGCATCGTCACAAGCATGTGGCATCTCATGGAATGGGTTTGGAATAAGGAAATGGGCCATATGGTCTACTGTTTGGGTTTATATACGAACTAAATGGGGATCCAATTTTCCAACTCTTTACTAAGCCCCTGAAGAGTAATATGGAACCTCGAGCTTGCCACTCCTGCGCCTGAGAGTATTTGGTATCCTTAGGACCCTTTTGGGCCTAAGGGTTTTTGCGGGTTTTATCTTGATCTCCGTTAGTTCAACTTTTTTAAGAATCTTCATCCCGCAGCTGAAGCCCGACGTTCCTTTTGTGCGGGCAGTCTGAGCCAGCTTAGGAATTCAAAAAACTTGTTTGAGATCCGACTGACCCCAAACTCCCAGCCTGACATGTGACCATCATCCACGCAAGCATGCAGGGCCCGTGCGGACACACCTGGTGCTGGGTGCATTTCTTGTGCAGCTTGCTGGAGGTCCGTGGGTTGCAAGAGGCATTTGGGTCAAGTATGGGGTAGTCTTGCAAGCAATCACCTACGCAAAGAGCTGATACCAGGACTTTGAAAACAACTTTCAGAGTTTGTGGAACCTTGCAGCAACACAAAGGAATTCTTGCAGTGCCGGTATTGGAAGTACGTAGTTAACATCACAGCACACTTTTCACGACCTCCGTTTTTCAAGACCTCGACCTGGTCATATTAAAAACACAGCAAAACAGGATATCCTGATCTGCAATGAAGGTGTGACCCATTCGATCCGCGGTAGCCGAGCGCCGGGTTCAGTAGCGTTTGGTGCCTCAGGTTGCTGCTTTGAAGGTCTTGCTTTCACTGAGGGGTGACAAGGGGTTTCCAGGGATCACATGCCGCTTTGCCGCTTTCCTAACCAGACAGCCGACAGTGAACGCGTTCAGCTCACAGTCCATGTTGCCGGCCGCCTGGCCCGAATTGCTCAGTGGGGTGGGTCAACACAGTCTGAGGGAAGGGGTCACTCCGACTGGCCGAGCATAGCTGTGTCTTGGCCTGAAGGATAGGAAATCCTTGGGCTGTTGAGGGCTGAGGCTTTGGCTGGATGCTAAGTATTGCCACTGATGCTTCATGTGATAGAAATTTGGTAGAGTGAAGAATGGTTCTGGTGTGACGATCGTTGTTATTAAAGTATCTGTACGTTCTACGTTCTGGCATTTGTTTTTTGTAGCTTTTGGGAAGTTAGGGGGCGTCGTTAAAGCCCTACTTGCAGAACATATTGCTGCCGGCAAAAGCTAGGCTGGAGAAAGGTCGGGAGGAGAATCAGTCCTACTAGCAACATCCATCCCCTTGTCTTGCCATCTCATAACACGTAGCGACAGCGTGTTGAATGCCCAGTTTCAATCATCAGTCATCGACTAGTGCTTTACCTGTGCATGTCTGCCAAGCCACCACGCTCCTTTAGCCAGCTGGGTGGCTGAAGTCTGGCAGTTGACTGGAGGTGTGAAGATAAGCGGGATGTTCAACACACGGCCGAGATCCTTACCTCCTAATCTGAAGTATCCCAGATATGGAAATGGAAGGTCCCATCGTATCCTTAACCCCACCACAGGGTCACTCCAACTTGTCTTGCTGTTCTTCGACTATCCTCACAACCAAGAGCGTGCTGATCCAAGGATTTTTTCTCATTTCAAACTGCTGCTGCGATGACGGCCGGGCAGGCTGGTGATCCGGCTGGTGAAGTGTTTTGAGAGCTCCAAGCTTGCCTATCTGCGTAGTGATTTGGGGCGAGGATCACTGTGACAAATTCACGGACCTTTCAGATCGAGCTTGATGTTGCTCATAGTGCCAAGTTGAAATGCTGCTTGTGCCGCTTCTTCAGATGATCTGCTCGTGGCTGGGTCAGCATGTGCCCACGCGTGCTTTGCTCTGGACAGTTCCTCGCCCTGTTGGCAAATGCAAACTGCGAGCCCAATCGCAGAGTGGACGAATGTCAGGAGATGCTGGCTCCTGATGCTCCTGCATGAAATCGCATACATGCCAGTTGCCAAGTCCAGCTCAAGCAGCGGATATCCGGTGTGCCCGGATGAAAAAGCGCAGCCGGTACAAGAACCCAAAAGCCATTACATTGTCTTAGCCTAGACTTCACACAACGCGATCGGTGAAGCTTGCAGCTGGTTTAGTCAAGACAGAGATCCTTTGCCAAAGAAGGCAAGCTGAGTCTTCATCTCCATGAAGCCTGAAAACCCTCTGGCTGTGATCCATCTTGACTCAGACATCCCCCCAAGCCTAGACCCATGCCCAAATTCTTGGCTCCTTGCTGAACATGGGGCTTACCTTCTCCGTCTTCTTTTCTGTGCGAACCTCGGCCTTGCTCGCAAGGGCGGCTTCAGCTAATTGATTTAGCTTGTGCAGGCTGGGTTTTGGTGAGGTATCCTGAGGGCTGCGTTGCATGAATCACGGGAGCATTAAGCAGTCTTCTCTCAATGTGCTGACAGAATCTGCTGAAGACATTCTCTTTGCCATGCTCTTTCCTCCGCTCTTGGCACTGAGATAAAACTAGCCTGCAGCACCTTTTTTTTTTCTTTTACTTTGGTGGACGGACAGAAGAACAAGGTGCTGATTCCCTGTGGCCGCTTGGGGGATAAGGGCCCATGCCGACTCTGCTCACAATGACATGCCGAGTCTTTCATCCCTGGACCAGCCAACTTCTTAGTCCTAAGCCTGTGAATCCAGCAAAGCGCTGAATGCCAAGGGGAACATGCAGCATGCCAGCCGGGTTCAGGTCCGATGACCGACATCTCCATTGATCCGCGAAAGAGCTGCAAATACTGCAAGGGTCGAAGCGAGGCTCTGCCAGCGTTGGGAGATTAAGGTGCTCTTAAGATTGGAGTATGGGACGGTGCCTCAAGTTGTTGAGGAAGACCTTCCGCAAAGCTTGTCTTGGAACGTGGACTGCCAATTCAAGTTTGGTAGGCAGAAGTCAGTACTGTAGATGTGATTGCTTGGCAGCTTGAAGCGTGCTCTGTTGTACAAACAATAAGCGCAGGTCAAGGTCGATGCCTCTCAGGGCACCCTCATCTGCACAGGCCTGACATCTTGTAACCATGTCCAGACCAGAGCCGCACCTCCACTCTTTCTGAAAGGCTCAAGTTGTACCTCCACCCAAGCCTCAAGCTAATTCAGCGCCAGGAGCCCCCAATCAAACCCCAAAACATGAAGCGTGCCTGGGATTTGAGCAGGCTGTGGCCTGGTTTTGGAGGCCGAAACACCCAAGAGCCTGTCTGACAGAGCTCTGCTGTTAAGCTGTGTCCTTAAGTCCTCTGGGGCCTAATGTGCGCAGACTGTGTGCAAGTTAAGTTCGGATGCACAAAGTTGATCAACGTTGGCCAGGCATCAAGTGTCGAAGCGAAAAAGCTCAAGTTCTCTGACATTTGTGAGACGTGAGGTAAACACTTGAGAGAATTTGTTGAACTTACAAGGCAGCCTAGATTGTGGTTTGTTGGCAGGATCATTGCTTCGATGACGGCCGCGAGTGGCGGAGCTTTGCCCCTGAGGGCGTGGACTCTCAGGCAAGAGTCGGTGAGAGTTCCAGGGTCAGCTCGTCTTTGCAGTCTTCGTGCAAGTGGGAACTCTGAAGCCCGGGTATTTGTACGGCTGTCATAATGCGATGAGGATCAAGTGAGCAACAGCAATACTGAAAACGACCTGTGGAGCGGCCCCACTGCGTGTTTTTAATATGCAGCGTTGCTGACAAGTCAAAAGGATGATGTAACAGCTGAGATTGTATTTCGCGTGAATGGCAACCGGAATATGAAGAAGAGCTAGCGCTGAGCCGAATGCTCTTGGTTCTGAATTGCCCAGTTGTTCCTGGTGTTGACCTACTGGTGTGCCTTCTGGCAGGGTCCTGCTCGTGAAAGAGCCGACTTAAGCACAAGCATTGACGAGCTGACAGGGGAGGTGGGCCGCTGCGATCCTTGCGATCCTTCATTCAATTTGCCTCCCATGTTGTGGCATCAGGTTCCTTTTGAACAGGTTTGCAGGCTGGCAGTCTGCACTTGCAGGATCTGATCAGCGAAGTCCAAGACGCTGGATTGACTCTGATATGACTTCGACCGAAAGAAGCGTGCAACTTGCGCCCCTACAGCAGGGTAACGGCAGAATCACTTAGTGCGCAAGAAACATGTCTTTCGGGAGCGATTGGAGGCGATTCGCTCGCGGATCTTCTGACTTGAGGACCTTCCCAAACAGACGGACAATCCGACACCACCGCCCCCGCCGCCGCTGCCCCCGCCGCCGCTGCCCCCGCCGCCGCTGCCTCTGCCGCCGCTGCCCCCGCCGCCTATGCAACAAACCCCCTGTACGACCAGCAAGACTTCTTCTTGACACGGCTGCTACAATTATTTCTGCGGCATGGAGTGCTCAAACAGCTATAGGATTATGTAGGCCCCTGCCAGGTAGGAGGGACGACCCTCTTTGGATCCGATGCGAACTCGTGCTGGTCTCAGTGGTATGTTCAGCAAGGGTGCAGAAAGCGGTAACTCGATACTATATTGGAACTGCTGCGTTGCAGCAGTTCTTTTTTTTTGGTCAACAGATCTAGGCTTGGGGGGTCCTCTCCCCAAGTTCTTGGGTCCCTAGCTTAGATTTTGGCAAGCAACCGGTACTGAGTCTAGGCCTTCAGATTAATAGGGGGAAGCCCTCTGCCGAGTGGACAGCAGGAAGATAGTGTCACATGTGTGCCCAACTCTGAGGCTGCCTCAAAGGCAAGTTTTGATCAATGTACGCTTTGGAATTATTGGAAGTTCTGGACCCTCAGGCGGAGGACGTCATAATTATGGGTGGATGCATCGTGCAAAGGGGAAGTATGAGAGGAAGAGCAGCTGAGACTTGATATCAAGTACTCGAGATGTCGCCCAGACCAAAGATGCCATCATAGGCATTTAGCCTAGCCATCACTTTCTTCACTGCTGTCTATCTTTGTTTGTTGACTCATAATCGAAGCTCTTCAGAGCCCTGACGCCTCCAATCTAACCCCCCAAACCTCAAATCATTATCAAACTCCAGGCGGCGCATGCAGATGCTGACCAAACAGGTCCAGAGCCGTCATGCGCTGGACGCCAGGGGTTCTGGGCAGGGATTTTAGTGGGCTTGAGGGGTTCCTGTTTCTTCAACATCATAGCTCCGTGTTTCGTGATATAGGGGTTGTGGAGATTTACTCGTGGTTCGTCATCATTATATGTGAGTATTTTTGAGGTTTGGGCGAGTTCTTGAAATCTGTTCCTTGTAGTGGGTCTCTTTGGGACAGGCCCAACGGCCCAACATCTGGTTGTCCGTAGGGATCACCAATCTTGACAACGTTTCCGTTACACAGAAAAAAGAAGTTCGCGTGGTATTTGAACAAGGCTCGAAAAGCCACCATCTTCACAAAGGTACTGGTGCAAGGTATCATCAGGCTGAAAGCCATAGATATCTGAATGTTCTCATATCGGAACAGCACGAAATGACGGGGTGAAGGAACCTGGCTTTATATGCAATCATGACGAAGACGTGCTGCTCAACATGAGAAATCTGCAAAGTCCAAGGATGATACGAAAGGAGTGATTCAGTAAGATCGACGGCTCCTGCACAAAAGGCTTCAGAGGCAATCGTGTCAAGATGACAAGGGGCTGGAGTGGGACTGATCAACGCACGACTTGAACCTAGTGTCAGGCTTTGGGTAACGTGCCAACACTCAGCTGTGTGCTCAGGAGCTCACTGAGGAACAGAAGCGGGATCAGATCATCCAGCGCTTCACCGAAAAGGCAGATCAAAACTAGCATGATTGTTTGGACTGGTGGTGGAAGTTGTAGCAAGAGCAGCTGTGTTTTGGTGGCTGTTGTGGCGCAGCCGCCTCTCACAAAGCTGGCACCTATTCGAGTTCCTGCCTTGGTGTATGCTTTATTTCTAGGACCCAGAGTCATTCTTTTCGCCTTGGAGGTACAGGTAGCTGTCACCATACAACACGAAAGCCGGAAATCTGGGCGGGTTTTTGTTGCTAAGTCGAGCTTGTTCCGGTCATCTTCCTCCACACAACAGGGAACTCATTCAGTGGGAGTAGTCGCTTTGTAATTGCCGGCGTCCGCAGGGTCTTTCCACGTCAGGTTTGCATGGGGCGGTGGTGCTGGAGACAAGAGTCGGCAAGTGCTCGCTGCTAAGCCGAGCTTGTGCCGTAGTTAATCTCCGAAGAAGGATGTGAGCGCTCATTAAAGCAGGAGCGGTGGCTATATGATTGCCAGCTCCCGCGTCGGAGGGCGTGCTTAGTTTTTTCCATTGTGTGCATGGGGCGGGGGTGCTGGAGACAAGAGTCGGCAAGTGCTCATTGCTAAGTCGAGCTTGTGCCGTAGTTAATCTCC
>CAJNIZ010007913.1:0-15437 GCA_905231905.1 Symbiodinium pilosum
GGGTCCAAGGACCCAAACAATAAGGGTCCCTTTAAAGGGGATTATAGGGGGATATATAGGAATTTTAGGGGACGATATAAGGGTCCAAGGACCCAAATAATAGGGTTTTAGGTCCCAAATACCATTAATAGTATGGTATTTGGGCCCTAAAACCCTATTGTTTGGGTCCTTGGACCCTTAGGGGATGGAAGATCCCAGACCTAGGGTTGATTTAGGGTTTAGGGTTTAGGATTTATTTAGGGTCTAGGGTTTATAGGATTATTTAGGGTTTAGGGCTTAGGGTTTAGGGCTCAGGATACATTGCAAACATTCGTTGCTGAAGGAAACGTAATAATTGCAAAGCGATCAAATTCTAAGTAATACGAAGGGACAGGGAATAAAAGATGTGGATGCTGTTCTCAATTCTAGTACCGGTGCCCCAGTTGTAAGGCTTCCTTGCGCCCACCCTTACGCCGTCTGGCGCGCGTGGGCATTTAAACACATCTCGACAATGTGCATGCATATAGGCATAATCAACATGCATGAGAAGCCGTTTAATTTGTTCTTACACCCGCCCTTGCGCGAGCTTGCGCGCATATTGTTCTTGGAACCCCTTGCTAAGCCCAATACCGCCCTTAGTCTGGTGTAGATGCCCAACCCGGATTCAAGGGTCTAGGACTTCGGGTAGGTGGTTCAGAGTTTAGGGTCTAGGGTGTTGGGGTAGAGTTTGGGGTCGAGTATTGCCGGCTTACGATTCGGGTCTGCAAGGTTTAAGGTTCTTTGGTTTTAGCTGTGGGGTTCGGGGCTGAGGGCTTGGGGATTTACCACGGGCCGCAGCGAAGACACCTCAGGTTTAGACACTTCAATAATTTTCCCGACTTGCTGGAGCACGACAGGTTGCTGGAAGCTTTCTTGTTGGAGTGTGGTGGATGATATTGCGCTTCTGTGGGCATGTTGTAACAGCGCTTGCTTATCGTGCCAGGATAACTCACAAAGACTCTGTGCCCAGACCCTTACCCCTGAGCCCCTAAGCACTCCAACTGCTAATCCTTCACCCCCAAATCCCTGAACCCTAACCCCACAACCTGCCCAACGCAGAAAACCGGACACCCATCTACGTCCTGAGGCGCTAGCGGTGTCGATAAAGTCGAAGGCAGAAGTGAACTTTGCCTGGTCTGCTTAGGGATTACCAGCATCATGCCCGTACGTACGTGTAGCACAATATTCCCGAAAACCTTACTCTACATATCTATAGTCCCCCTTAAGTAGATAGAATATGGAGTATATGGGGGGTCTTTTTATAATATACCCCAAAGCCATATTCTATCTACTTAAGGGGGACTATGCCCTCAGAGCCCAAGTACCTAAATAATTTGTGCTTTTAGGGCCTAATACCTAAAACCCTGTCGCTGGAGTACAGGTATAGTACCCTAAGGGTCCAAGGACCCAAATAATGGGGTTTTAGGGCCCAAATACCATTCAGATTATAGTGTTTGGGCCCTGAAACCCTATCATTTGGGTCCTTGGACCCTTATATAATTCCCTAATATCCCTATATATCCCCCTATCATCCCCTTTAAAGGGACCCTCATTATTTGGGTCCTTGGACCCTTAGGGTATAGGATCTATGAAGCCGCATGGCTGCGAACATACCACGATTTCTCATATGCTCTTTTCTTTCACGGGGGCCCCACCCCTACCCCCTAAACCCGAAACCCTAATCCCTAAACCCCAAAACCCAAAAACCCAGGGACCCCCCTGGGATTCTCCTACTGTATTTAAGGTTGAAGCCATGGGCCCCTAGTATGGGCCCTGAACCCCTGGATCCTTATATACCTACTGTTTGTCCATCCTTCTGAGAACAGCCACGCTAGAAATCTACGTCGTCACCTTACACCGCGCAGCAAGTCAATGCAAGGTAACTGTGTAAGATAAGAGACATCTGTCTTAACAATCAAACCATATGAGATACTATTATGTGCCTACATATGTATGTCTCAATGCACAGATGCATGGACGAATATCGTGCTGCGTATACAAAGCATTTCTAGGAAATGCGTACATGAATAGTATTGAAGTCTTGGAGGTTTTTGGAAGTGTGTCGCTTTCGACGGTCACAAATGCCTGCCATCAGTCACTGGGAAGGTAGCGTAGGGCCCAAAACCCTCGCAAGTGTCATCGCTTTTGAGTCGCAAGTGCAGTTAGACAAAAAGCCGAACAGTTACCGCATGGTGGGTGACGTGCAGGGTTCACGTAATTGTCATCATAATTCCTGAAGCCGCAAATCGCAAAATTGCGAGAAGTCAAAAGGATGGCGCATGCCCCCCACCACCAACACAACAGGGACAGCGAGAAAACCACCCACATCACAGGAGGCAAGGGGGGGGAAGATCCGAACTACCCGAGGAACCCAACGCCGAACTGCAACAAGCTCCAAGCCAAACTCATGGCATATTGTTGGCAACTGTTGGACCGTACTCTGCCACCACCTGCGACAACCAAAAGATCGGAGGGAAAAACCTACCCACACCTCAGCGGGAAGGGTGAGAGGGCGCGGATTAGGGAGAACTTTTCAGTGCTGACAGGGGTGGGAGCGTGGGAGGAAGGAAACCACCCACTTCACAGGGGGAAACAGAAAGATGAAAATGACCTCAGCAGAATGAAGGCTAGCAATGAACTGTTGGGAGGGGAGGATATGCCTTGCGGCCTTGTGACAATTGTGCCGTATGTGTAGGTAATACCCTGGGGATCCAAATATGGGTAGGTAATATTGATATACAGACTTTAGAGCCCAATGTAGGTATTATTTGTATACTTGGATCCCTTGGGATATTTGAGATCTCAGGCGATGTAGAAAATGGGTGATAAATCGTTGCGTTAGGAAGCCCGTATTGAGGTTAGTCCTTCTATAAACCCCTTTGAAACCCTGCTAGTGAATCTCGTGCGCCTCTAAGTACTACATAGTATCTGACATGCAATTTTGCACATTATGGAAGGCATGCACCTATACAAACATGATGCAGAAATGTCTATATACTGGGCGCTTCGAAGTATCGAAATATCATGCAACATGTACATGTACAGTGAAATCATGTGACATATAGCAGATGGAATAGATCGGTGTGTTTATATGTGCACATGATGACTTATGTCATCTAACGCCTTTCTACTAAAGCAGATGAAAATAGATGCAAGTTTCCCAGAACTAGGTGTGCCTTGTTGGGGGTCCCTACAACAAGGGCTAAGGTGTATTGGTGTCTATAGTGGGGTCCCCCCATTTAGGGAAACTACCACATGTGATTTTGTTACCCTGCGTGCCAGGCTGCCTTCAGTGCGTCCGCCATTTCGGGGTCGTCCGTAACATCGGACCTAAGTTCCCAACCTTTCACACTAACTCCTAAACTGTAAAGCCGAAGCCCTAAGCCCCAAACCGTGGGAAGGTCTCTTTCACAAACTCTCCGAAGCACAAATATGGGGAAGATTCACCAAAGCATACTACTCGTTCCGACTATAAACACCCTAAGACCCTATATCATGAGGATCACTTGGGCTAAATAGGCCCTTTTCAGGACACTTGTAGGATATACTGGGATGTGCATGGGTGTAAACCGGGTTAAGGATTTGGAGGGGTTCCGCAAAGCCTAAGGCAATATCTAGGCACAGGGTCTCTATTCAGCAGCTTCTGGCTTACTGTAAGCATATGTAGTCAGGCCCTCAAATCTGGGAAAGGAATGACCACGTAAATTCATGTAAGGCCTTCCCAAGACAAAAGTGCTACTTTGAATGGGCGCTAGCTTGGAGCCACAAGTCAGGATTCTGTGAAGGTCAGGGTTTAGGGTTTAGGGTTTAGGGAGTGAAGGTTTAAGGTCATCTACGCCCTCAACCGTAGTCGCAGAGTCCTGGAATTTGGAAGCGGGATCGGGCTCTTTGGGTTCGTGCGCAAAAAAGAAAAGGAAGCGAAGGGAAGGGGTCAGAGTAAATGCGATTGAGTGACGTAAGAAACAAGAAGGGCTGGATCCTCACGCAGGAATGGGATATCAGAAGAAATTTCTCAAACGCATACAAAAGCTAAAAACGGCTTCGCTTTATTGGCCCCCAAAAGGACTATTGGCACTGATTCTGTTTCGCAAAAGCTCTAATTTCTGGGCGACCACCACGCTAATCGGGATATATTCAAAAGTTAGCTAACCATCCGAAACCCAAAGCCGGATGCTCTGCAGTGTATGATATAAGCATAGAATTATGGCACAGGGCCGGGGGAGGGGCGGGCATGCAATTTCTTGCTGGATTGTGGTTGTGTCCAAAAAGCCTACCCAGATGTCTGGCATGATCAGTCCTGCCAAGTATGCCCCCCTAATTACTTTGGACCTCAATTTAAGTATGTGGTGCTGGCCCGGAAGCTGCGGACAGCAAAAACGGCAGGCGTCAAAACCCTAAACCCGAAACCCTAAACCCTAAACCCTAAAAAACCCAGGGACAAACAACAACAGACCGTAAAGCCATAGCATCATCCCAACCCTAGGTTGGCCTCTAAAACCTATTGAACAATATTAGCATTTAGGGTTTAGGGTTTAGGGTTTAGGGTTCCCATGGAAAAATATTAGTATATGGGTGGGTGTCAAAATTATGGCCCCTTTTTGGATCCCTATTATAATGCGGCACCTAATATTTAGGGTACCCCAGCAGGGACCATAATTTTGACTAAAGCCATTAGGGAAAATATTGGATATCCCAGGGGCCTACCCAGAACCAAACTCTGAATCGTCATCCCAACACGCCGGTCTTTGGAGCCTAAACACCTGAACCCGGAACCGCAAGAACTCTTGAAATTCACCCGAACCATATAGAGTTTAGGTTTAGGGTGCAGGGCTTAGGGCTGAGGGCTTAGGGTTTAGGGCTCAGGGCTTAGGATTCAGGGTTTAGATAGGGGTCCAAGTCTCAACATCTCTGGTTTTACGTACCAAAAAGGTTTGGACGAAAGCACCTCAAGCCCCCATATTTGGGGACTTGGAACTTACTTGGGGGGTCATGGGGACTTAGCAAGTAGGCCTCTATAACCCATATAGTAACCCTTTTTATCCCCATCATTAACCCACGTTCTAAGTCCCCATGACCCTCCCAGCAGAGCAACCACTCTAGAGCGGTTGCCAGCGAACCCCAAGCCCTAAACCCTACACTCCACACCCCAGGCCCTAAACCCAAAGGCCCGAGACCACGACACCCTAAAGCGTGTGGGTCAAGAGGCACATTGAAGTATTCCAGCTTGTCCGGGAAGAGGTTATCCTTTGGTCAGGCAAGATGATTTCCAAAATCTTTGCGACCAAGGGGATTGGAGTTTAGGGTGCAGGGTTTAGGTTTGAAGGTTTGAGGGATGAGGGTTCAGTTCTCGGGATTCAGGTTTAACCCAAACCCCCCTAAACCCACCGGCTAACACTAAAACCCCGCCTCCCCGACATGAAATACTCACTTAGGACCTAAACCCTAAATCCTGAATTCCGCATTGATAGTCCCATTGGGGTATACCATAAAGTATTTGGGGCATTGGGAATGTTTGGGGTTTAGGGCGTAGGATTGAAGATTCTGTTCAGGTGGGGTAGGGGGGCCCAGTATCAGGAGGAGGGGACTACGTAAGGATTGTTTCTATAGTAGGAATTTATAATATGCTTGGAGTTAGTATCCCTATGTGGTCCTACATGGGTAGTGTTTTCGTACTCCGTTCATAGCACACCATGCCCAAACAGGAGGATGTCCTCGTACCCTACATAGGAGACAACTGTCGAAAGTATCCCCAACTAAAATACTACCGGTCCCTAGAAGCCCAGTTACCTATATATTGGGTTCCTGTCCTTAAGACATTATATAGTTTCATATTATCTGTAACCCAAGGACCTACTATATGGGTACCTGGGCTTCTAGGGGGTTATGAATCATTTGTACCCAGGAGCCTTTGTGGCAATAAAGGGCTTTGGTTTTAGGATGCCAGGCATGCCGAGCTTGTGCTGAACCCGAAGCCCTAAACCCCTAAACCTTAAACCCTAAACCCCTGAACCCTAGACCCCTAATATAGCTAGCTCTGCTTCATCTGATTGCATCCTGCCTTCCGGACCCTTGATGTGAATTGATCTTTTGGGCTGTTTGGGTCGCATAGCGCTCATACAGTTGTAATAAGCTAGGTTCCCCAGTAACCCCTTGATAATAAGGGAACCCTTTTCTTCATACTCCGCTTTCATAAGGAGACCCCCAAATAAAAAGGAAAAAGGGTACTACTGGGGTACCTAGTAAAACCTTTCTCATCAGCCTTGCAATTCTATCTTTTGGCGTTTCTTCTCGTGTGTACGCTTGCGGAGGGCTATGTTGTGGAACTGAAGCGTCGTCATGACTCTCCAGCGATGCAGAACTGCGTGCAGCAAGCTGCCCGTGCAAGAGAGCACATCCTGCCTACCAAGTGATACGGTAGTTTCCCAAAATAAGGGACCCCAATGCAAACCCCCCAAAACACTATAGTCCTTATTATGGGGTACCCTGAGTTTTGGGAAACCCGCATACAAAGGCTGAGCTGGACAGAATGCAATGCAGAACAAGCTCAGCCGCGAGGCTTTGCACTTTGCGCTTGGCTTGCCAGTACTCGGTTTAGGGTTAAGGGTTTAGGGTTTAGGGGCTTGTTTCCTTTGGGGGGGGCTATGGCTTATGGGCAACTTGGGGGCTTGTCTCCGGCCAGCATTGCGCGTCTCCAGCAGTTGCCTGTCAAGGTCTTCTGCTATGCATTGCATGTCGGTCACTGTTAGGCAGAAGGAACGCAGGACTTCTGGTTGCCTCTCACATGTCCCGCGGAACGATGCTGCTGATGCTATGCTTGGCTGGTCTAGGGAGTTTAGGGTGCTTTTCTGTCGAAGTCCCCTGCCACTACTAATAAGTCCCCCACTCCCTAAAGATAAATCTCCTTAACAGGGTGCCATTACATATCAGGGGGAATATTCATTCTTATTATTCATGGGAGGTGATTCAGGGGCAGTCTATTGGGATATGAACTGTCATGTCAACGTCGCTTATGGGCTCAGTTGAGGTCTAACCAGAAAGCGGCTGTCCCTGTGATAAGAGCTCTATCCGTTTTTTTCCGGCATATTCGCATATCGCTTCTGACAATGACCCCGTCCCTCTGGTGGAGGTGATTGTGGGCTGCTGCAGGTTTGGGCGGAGTCACTTGCAGAGGCCTCGCCATTCTCTCTACTGTTGGGGTTCTGAAATCCAAGAGGCTAACGTAAAGTATGCCTCAATACACGACATACTTTGCGCTGACAAGGGCGCCTGTATGGACAAGTTGGGGCGCGAGTGCATTCTTGTCCCCTCCCCACCCCCAAAAAAATAACCTCCCCCCAATATGTTATCATTGTACTAGGGGGAATGTTTATTATTGTGGAGGTGGTTCGTTTTAGTAGGTGGATGGAAATTTCTCTGGGTGCTTGGACCCTTCAGTGCTCAGGCTATAGTGCTTTGGGTCGAGGGAGCTAGTGTTCACGGATGGGGTCTTGGGGTTTAGGAATTAAAGTGTAGGGTCGTGGGGGAGAGCCTTGCCAGAAACATGGGCCACCCTAAACCCTAAACCCCAAACCCTAAACCCTAAACCCTGAACCCTAAACCCTAAACCCTAAACCCTGAACCCTAAACAGCAAGCCCCAGGGTCCTAATCGGGGATGGCTGTGATCTGCAGAGCTTCCATTCATTACTATTGTCCCTAGTATTACATATAGGGGCTATATAGGGTTTAGGGTTTAGGGAGATAATGGAAAAGAAAATGGAAACTACTATAATGGGGTTATATTGGGGTTATATTACTATTATTACTAGTAATCGTACGACTAGGCTGGCACAGCGAAGCATAGGCCCCAAAGAGTCCAGGCACCCAAATGGTACACTCTGAGCATCCAAAAACTCACTCGCAAGGACAGTGTCGCCCCCGAGCATATGTGCTTGGATGCTGAAGAGCCACGTGAGAAGCGCACGCTCCCGGGAAGAGCCGGCAACGGAATCACTCAGGGCGAGAACTGCAGCATCAATGATAGCCTGCGCCGTTTACATCCAAGGATTTCAACGGCTGTCGACTCGGGGATCGCTAGATGCTGCAGAGCACCGCAGCCATCAAAGGTGTCAGCGCTGATTCTTGTCACTGAGCTGGGAATATTGATGCTCTGCAGGGCACTGCAAGAAAAGAAGGCTTTCTCCCCAATCTCGGTCACGGAGTCAGGGATCTCGATTCGCTCTAGGGCACTGCAGCCATGGAAGGCGTGTTTCCCAATGCTTGTCACGGAGTCAGGGATCTTGATGCTTTCCAGGGCTTTGCAAAAGAAAAAAACTTCGTCTTCGATCTTGGTCAGGGATTCAGAGATCTCTATATGTTTCAAGCCACTGCAGCCAATGAAGGCCTTTCTCTGTATGACCCTCACTGGGTTGGGAATCTTGATGCTCTCCAAGGCAATGCAGTAGCCAAAGACTCCGGGCCTTAGTTGTCCAAGTCAACTGCATGTTGGGTGGGTTGGGGTTTAGGGTTTGGGGTGTGGAAGAACCCAATATCTATCCAAGGTTGGAAGAAGGGCCGGCCCTGTATCCTGGGATCCCAATATGCCTTTCATATATCCTAGGATATCCCACAAGCCCAGGGCAGGGCCCTTACTTAGAACCCAGTAAACGGGTAGGGACCCATAGCAAACTAGGGCCTTACCTGAACCCTGAACCCCAAGCTCTGAACCTAAGCCTTTAACTATCCCTAAGGGTCCAAGTACCAAATAATCAGATACTTACCCAAAACCTGTACTATAATTACTAGTACCCAATCCCAAGTACCTAATTATTGGTCCATGGACCCTCTGGGTAAGCCTTTGACTATAGAATGAATGGCGTTACCAATGTCAACCTCGGAGTTCATTATGGGTACCTAAACCCCAAGAATATATAAAATAATACCCCTAAACCCATAACAACAGCCATAGAGGCCATTATTCTACATACTTTTGGGGTTTAGGAAGTTCGAGAATTTGGAGCCTTTTCTTGGGGAGTCCCTGCAATAAGGATTACAGCATACTGGGGGCCTACAGTGGGGCATAACTGTTGGGAATTCTCTTAATTTTTGTGTTTCGCAAATGTTGTTTGTACAAGGTCTAAGGTTTTGGGTAGGTCGCAGGTCATGCGCTGGACAGGCAAGTTACCCAATGCAGATCACCGAGCTGGGAATCTTGATGCTCTTCAAGCCACTGCAGGCTTGAAATGTTCCCTCCCCAATGCTCGTGACCGAGTCGGGGATGTCAACATGTTCCAGGCCAACGCAGCCGAGAAAGGTATAAGGCTCTAGCCTGGTCACTGAGCTAGAGGCCGGGACGCTCCCCAATGTGCGGCAGTATGCAAAGGCTTCCGTCCCAATTTTGATCACAGAGTCAGGAACTTCTACATGTTTCAAGCCACTACAGCCAGCGAAGGCTTGCTCCTTAATGATAGTCACTGAACTGGGAAGTTTGATGCTCCGCAGGCTACTGCATGAGTGGAAGACTCGCTGCTCAATGCTGAGCACCGATGGGGGGATCTCGACTTCACTCAGAGAGCGACAGTCCTCAAAAGCGTTCTCGCCAATGCCAGCCACTGAATTAGGAATCTTAATGCCCACCAAGGAATGGCAGGAGGCAAATGCTCGCGCCTCAATGTCGGTCACTGACTCGGGGATCTCCACGTATTTGAGAACACTGCAACCACGAAAGGCGGAAGCTTCCACGATAGTCAGTGAGCCAGAAATCTTGATGCTCTCTAATGCACGGCAATGACAAAAGGCCTTTTCCCCGATGTTGGTCACGGAGTCGGGGATCTCCAGATGCTTGAGGCCACTGCATTCAAATGCTTGTTCCCAAATGTCGGTCACTGAGGTGGGATTTTGATGCTTTCCAGGCCACTGCAAGAGTAAAATGTTTTCTTGCCAATCTCGGTTACAGAGTCAGGGATCTCAACATGTTTCAAGGCACTGCAGCCTTGGAAGGCTTGATCCCCAATGCTGATCACTGAGTTGGGGATGTTGATGCTTTCAAGGGCACTGCAAAAGGAAAACGACTTCTCCCCCAGGCTTATCACGGAGTCAGAGATTTCCACATGCTTCAGGGCATGGCAGCCAGCGAAGGTTTTTCCAAATACACTTGTCACCGAGTTGGGAATCTTGATGCTCTCCAAGCTAAGGCACTCGCTGAAGGCTCGATACCCAATGCTGGTCACTGAGTTTGGGAGCTCCAGTCTCTGCAGGGCGCTGCAAGAGCAAAAGGCTCTCTTCCCTATGTCGGTCACAGTGTTGGGAACCTCTGCAACTTTAAGGGCACTGCAGCCGGAAAACGTGGCCGTCCTTATTCTGGTGAGCCAGCTAGGAAGCTTGATGCTCTCAAGCCCACTGCAGTCTTCAAAAGCTCCCTTGTCAATGCAAGCCACCGAATCTGGTACCTCTACATGTCTGAGGGCACGGCAGCCGTGAAACGCGGCCCAGCCGATTCTGGTCACAGAGCTGGGAATGTTGATGCTTTCAAGGGAGCTGCAACATTCAAATGCTTGTGACTCTATGCTGGTGACTGAGTAGGGGAGCTCCACTTCGCGCAACTCACTGCAGTGGGCAAAAGCCATGTCGCTCACTTCGGTTGTTCCAGGAGGGATTTCCACGAAAATTACCTCCTCTTCCAAATCGTCAAAAAAGGTCGGTTGAGTCACTAATTTGGCAACATGCTTGAATCGGACCACTGTCAAGACCTGATGCAGGAGGGCATAATATAGGGGCCTAAATAATTACCAATATCATTTTGAGGTTCATTTGAGGTCGCCTATACATACAAGGAATATGGAACCATAATATTGGTACTTATCTAAGCCCTATGAAATCCATATGAGGTACCCTATATTTCAATTATACAAGGAATATACGGAACCATAATTTTGGTCATTATGTAGGCCCCTATACTAGACTTGAGGCTTCACCTCTACCCTCTAAGCCCACACCCTGTTGCTCATACATCCATTGACCCATAAAACATGGGGATGCAAAAATAAGGTTTAGGGTTTACCTGGACCCCCAAAGTATGTAGAATACTGGCCTTTTGGGCTAGACTTAGGGCTTTTGGGCCATTCTTTTACCTACTTTGGGGGTTTAGGTAGGGTTTAGGGCTAAACTGTTGATGGGCTTTGACTATGACTCGACTTCATTTGAGCTATAGTCTAAACTCCTAGTATCCCCCTTCATATCCCCAATAGTAGTCCCCTATATTATCCCTTATAAAATCCCCTTTAAGGAAGTTCGACTATAGCTCATTTGTGTTTGGTCACCTGATAAGGACACCCCCGGCTTAAGCCGGCTTTTGTTTTAAGGTTTGAGGCCTATACATACCAGTATACGGGTTTGCACAGGGATATTACCCCAAGAATTCAGAATCGCATGGAAAAACATGGTAAATGAAATGGAACTGGGGGTGGTTTATAGGGGGGGTAGTTTATAGGGATGAGGGAGTCCGAAGGTCAAGTCTGCAGTCGGTTTTGCGCTAGTTGGAGAGCTAAATAAGATCAAGGTCCAAAGTGAGGTCAGTACCTCAGGATGTTAAACTGCTAGACCCAGACAGGGTGCGGTGTGCAAGCTGAGATCCCCATGGTAGGCGCCATGCTTCTGGACTACGAGCCATACACGGGGTAGTGTTTGAGAACAAACCCTATAAGCCTCTGTATAATCCCAGTTTCCATGCCATTGTCCATTTGCTTGTCCATAAAATTCTCAGCTCTCCCAACTAAACCCCTAGACCCTAAACCCTAAACAATGGGACAGCTTTGAACGATACCAGGCCTGGGGCTCCGAAATTTGGCTATCAGGCTCCAGCGCCTCAGCACGCTCAGTCACCAAGCGGGCACGGTAACCTGCCGGCAATTGCAAGACGTCATGGTCCAAAATAGCTGCGGCGGTTGTGCCACGCTCCACCTCTACTTTTGTGGATGATCCATCAGCAAACTGAAGGTTGACCTCAATCAGAGAAGTCGCCATGGCAGGATGGCTTTAACTTGCGGCGAAGTCTTGGGCGAAGTCTTGGGCTCGAGTATGACCATCTTGCACCGCTTTGAACCAGTGGGTTGTTAAAATTATGGGCCCTTCTGGATCCACATCATAACTGACATATAGAGCACAGAAAAGGAATGCATAATGTTGACAGCCCCAAACTGGTATCCAGGCATCCCGTTAATCTGGCGGGAAGCTTTCTTTTTGTATGAAAGGCTTCATGACCCTCTAACCTTCGGCTCCAAGTATGTGGAAATATATATATATACATACATACATGTACTTATAGATACACGTATGATTATACACATATACATACATACATATAAAGTCTTATACGCATCTACATATGTAAACAGATGTACTGTACATGTATTACCAGCTTTGAAGCCCTCTAACGTCTATATGTGGTACTAATTTGGGCCTTGGGGTTCAAGTACCCAACTAGTAAGGCTTTAGGGTACATAAGGCCCCAATATTTGGGTACTTTGACCCTTACGGTGGGCTATTGGGAGTCCGTAGGTTATGATTTATAATCCCCCTCAAGTAGATAGAATATGGGATATATGGGGTTCTTACTATAACATTCCCAAAGTCATGTTCTGTCTACATAAGGGGGAATATACGATTTTGAGCTTTGAAATGCCTGCGCGATCCCAAGCGGACTGTCAGCAGGATTGCTGGATGCTGTGCAGCTTTCTGGATACAAGCACTATCGTATGTCAAAGGGCAAGTTCCCAAGTAATCACTATAGGGGAATTTCTCAAAAAGGGAAATTTTAGAAACCCAAAACCTATGAGCCCTATAGCGAGTCTCGAAAACTGTAGCTTCTAGGAAACCCAGGGGGAATGGCATTCTGGGGGCCGCTGTAAACGATTATTTTGGGGCCATTCAAGAAACTCCCATATCCAAGAACCCCAAATCCGAAACCCCAAGCCCTAACCGATTTCTCCCAGCACAGAGTGACTATCACAAATATGCGCCGCAAGCGGCGGCTACCTGACTGACGATAAGTCCTGTTGCTTTATGAAGAAAGGAAAGAACATGGAAATTGCCATAGAGAGATCTATGCAGCTGCAGCTTGTCAGGGTTTAGACTATAAATGGTTTGTAGGGTCTAGGTGTTGGGGATACCTCCTTTTTTTCGGTTGGTGGTCAGTTTCTCTGCTCTTGAATGATAACCTTGTCTAGTCAGCCCCTACAAGATAGAATAGTGATCCTCATACATCCACCTATTAGCCCGGGCCCCATTCAAAAATACCACTACAGATCGGTGCAAGTACCCAAAACGTCACAATATATATATATATTTACATACATGTATATATAAAATATGTAATGTATGTATTTATATATGCAGAAGGCGTCGCCCTGGGGGCCCCAGTTTTTAGCGTTTGGAAATAAGCAAGTATATATATGTACTTGGGGCGGCAGGGGCTCCTGTTTTGGTACGGTGGGCTGGCTAGAAAAAACGACGCAGGGACAAAAAAACAACACGAACAGACAAATAGACCGGACATCCAGTTCGTAGCCCCATAGAACCAGTCCCCAGAAGTTTAAATGGGAGGTGTTTGGCTAGGTCTTTCCAGCTATTTTCAGCCCTTAGCGGTGGTGTTCGAGGCTCAAGGACTGCTGCAAGGCCTATGGACTCTATGGAGATAAGTCTCACCAGGATTTTCAAGGAAGGGTTTAGGGTTTAGGGTTTTTTTCGGGATAGGAGTACTTTTGGAAGTCGTCTGTTTCCATGCTTTAGAGTCGGGGTCTGTGGTCCCTCTCTCCGACAGCCCGCTTCTGGTTTTCGGTTGGGGCACTATGAACCAAAGCACGTTACAAATGCACATGCATGTAGTTATCGATCTTGTTTTGGGTTAAGTATCATGAAGCAATGAATTTTCAATATTCAAAAGCTACACTGCGGCGAAAACAAGAAAGCCAACACTGACCCAGGTTAGGCGCTGAACAGTGAGAGCCTGTACCGCTGGCTTGCACCAGTTCATTGAGACTTGAACTCTAACTTACCTGGAACCAAGGTAGAAACTATAATCTCGGCTGGTTCTTATGAATATAGATAACGGGAAGTAGAAACTATGCTGAAGGAACTTTCGCTTAAAGGCTTTAAGGTGTTGTGCATTGCAGGATATGGCAACAGTACCAGACAGTGATCGAGATATCATATCTAGATCAGGAGGGCTGAAGTATGCAGCCGCCTAATCCCCCTTGCAACCCTCTACCCCTTTTTGGGTTCAGGATTTAAGGAGAAACTTCCCAGACTAATTACATACCCTGAACCCTTAACGCAGTAGGGATTTTGCAGGGAGTATACACATATCCCTGGGGCTCCATGTCTACAAATAATGCCTACATTGGGCCCCAATGTCTATAAATAGTACCTACATTGGGCTATTTGGAGCCCTAGGGTATGGACCCCGAACTGAGGCAAAAAGGTTTCGGAACGCCTGAAGCTTCAAGATGCCGATTATTGACCCCAGCAGGTGGGCCTTTTTTCGCCGGAATCTTGAGGACCGTGAACCCTAAACCTTAAAACAAAAACCCTAAACCCTAAACCCTAAACTCTAAATCCTAAACCCTAAACCCAAAATCCTAAATCCTAAACCCTAAACCCTGAAGCCAAGAGTTTAGGCTTTGCGGTGCATCTTCGCAGGATCCTATTTAACTTCTCAACGTAGAGACTTGCACGTATAACCACAAGAACCCAATATCTAGGGTTTAGGGGTTTAGGGTTTTAGGGTTTAGGGGTCCATTGTGAGCTGGCTGCATTTTGAAAGTTCAAGCCGTAAACCATAATCCCCGCCTGCTCATTGACGCAGAGCACATGAGTTATTCCAAGCTCCTCTTGGAGAGGACATGTGGAGGGTTAGGGGTATACACATAAACCTTCTAAGACCATTACTAGCCCCCCTGGCCCCAACCCTAAACCTTGTGTACTATATAGTAGTTTCCATGTTTCTTGTGATGGTGCTAAGTTGGGTGTAAAATAAACTGCAGCTTAGGCTTTAAGTGGCAACAGCCCAGGGTAGGTCGGGTCTAGGGGCTTTCAAAGCGGATTTGTGAAGATATGGGTTTTGGTTCAGGGGACTTGGTGTGTAGGTTTAGATTTTAAGCAGACTGACCAACCCCAACTAGAGGAGTTATAACTTATAGCCCAATGTTAACCTACCCCCCTCAGCCTTCAAGTAAGGACTCACATACCCCTACATAGGTAATGTCTGCGGATGGACACACCTGATACACCATCAACCCCCCGTAATCCTGACACGGATACAGTAGGAATCCCGTACAGCTCTCACAGTAAGCTTAGGGCTTTAGACAGTTTAGGGCGTTTGGAAAATCACGAGGTGTGCTGAGTTCTCAATCTCTGAAGAAGCCAGCCCTAAACCCAAACCCTAAAC
>CAJNIZ010007914.1:12191-23201 GCA_905231905.1 Symbiodinium pilosum
TTATCCCAATATAATCCCTATAAGCTTCCAAAAGCCTCGACAGATCTCGACAGCCTCAGGGGAGAGCGTGCTCATGGAAGCCATGGGACCGAAGAATTTTGCAGAGGCCCATATTCCTATAACTTACAATGCTTTGATATACCATAATATATTATGATATGTTTTCATATAATATAATATACTATAATATACTATAATATACTATAATATACTATAATATACTATAATTAAACCCCTGGGAGGCCCAGGCGCAGCTGCAACCAGAGATGCTGCTCGTCAGCAGAGCAGCGGGTAGACTGGACAGGGATTGAAGCATATTGTGTGGACAGCAGCTTTTTGTCAGGACATGAGCCAAATTTACATGTTCTCTAGCTCTCAGAGAAGTTGGCTCCCGTACTTGGCGCTGCTCTGAGGACGCAGCTCTTAGACCTTCGTCGCGATACTACGGAGGAGACCAATCTGGCTTGAATACTGGCTGGGATTTAACCACAGTATCAAAACAACATGCCATGCACTGGTCCGTTGGCCGCTGCATTTCTGCTTTTTGTGGTGCTGTGTGGCATGTTCGGCCACAGCTATTTCTGCAGCTCAAGCTAAGCACAAATGACAAACCTGTTGATGAATAAAACGTCCCATGCCGCATTCACTGCAACCCAAGCCACCCAAATGCAGTTCCTTAGCACTGTCAATCGAGCAAATACTTTTGATTTCTGAGATTTAGGGGGTTACTCCGGCTCTTACATGTCACAGCGTGTTTGAAGCTAAGCTAGAACTGTGGCAGACACGGACGGCGGGTGTGCATGGATCGCGTCCCTACCAATATGCCGCCGGAACCGGATGGCTCGCCTGCGGAGGCAAGACAACCCCTAAATGATTAGGGTTTAGGGTTTAGGGTTTAGGGTTCAGGGTTTAGGGTTCAGGCAAAAGTCCATATGGGGTCATATGAATATAGGGGCCTTATAGGGGATATTCTGGAGTTATATAGGGATAATGGAAAAGAAAATGGAAACTACAACAGTGGGGCTATATGAGCCATAATCTAAACTCCTAGTATCCCCCTTAAGAGCCCTTATAACGCTCCCCTATATAATCCCCTATATGACCCCCTTTAAGGAGTTTAGACTATGGCTCAAATGGTGATTTCCCAACCCCAGGAATGGAGAATCAAATGGAAAAGAACAGGGAACATGAAATGGAAGCTAGGATTATATAGCTTGTTTAGTAGTTTCCCAAAATAGGGGGACCCCAATGTAGACCCTAAAATGCTCTAATCCTTGTTATAAGGACCCCCCCCATTTGTGGGAAACTTTAAACTATTATATGCCTAGTTTCCATTTTGTTTTTGATTTGATTCTCTCCATTAATGTTGCACTAACTTTTGTGTAGAGGCCTTCTTTAATGTGTTTTCGCCGCCGCTTATTGAGGATCTGGCCATTGTTCGGAAGGCCTTGTTTCATGTGTTTGGTTTTGCGGCCCTAAAAATTCGGGACCGAATCCCTTTAAACTAATCCCCAAGGCCTCCCGGGGCCCTCAGTACCGCGGGAGCCTTGTTGAGGACGTCTACTTTCTGTTTTTCCGGACCCCCTATTGTTGCGGGGGGCCCTAAGTTTAAAGTGAGTCCAGCATTATTGGGGTCAATATGTAAACCCCTATATAACCCATATATAACCCCACTATCCATTTCATTTTCGATTTGATTCTCCATTATTGGGCGTCATATATTAGGTGGACCCCCCACCCAGTAATAGTGACTATAGGGGATCATAGGGATTATATTAGGGTCCACTTATATTCCTATTATACCACTATTACAGGGTGGGGGGTCTTCCTAAGTTATATATCAGATCATGGCTGGGCGCCAGGGTCTTTTGCCATCCTGGTGGGATGATGAGCCTGGAAAAGGTGAGGAGGCAGAGGACGACCATGAAGACGAGGCAGCTCTCCAAGTAGTTTTATTAATATTGATAGTATAATTGATATTAATAGTATTAGTAACATTAAGAATATTCATAATATTCAGAATATTGGTAATATTGATAATATTATTAATATTATGAATATTAATAGTATTCATAGTGGCAGTATATCGGTATAATCTTTTTGATGCAAGCCTTCCATGGCGCTTGCCCGACACGGCTTCCAAAATTGTATCTGTTAAGGAGGAGGAGGAGAGCGAGGAGGAACTGTCACTGCAGCTGGACGAGGATGGCCGCGTTTGCAATCCTCAAGGCAGAATGAAAAAGACCCCACCGGGGACTCAGAGCACCATGTTTGTGCTCAGTCATTCTTTCAAGAAACTCTGAGTGGAGCTGGGCTTTTCAGATTATTACTATGACTATTACCATTACTATTACTACTATTATTATTACTATTTACTATTACTATTGCTACTACTATTACTCCTATGCTGCTGCTGCTACTACTGCTACTACTACTACTACTACTATTACTATTACTACTACTACTACTACTACTACTATCATCATTATTTCTACGACTACTGCTACTATTCCTATGCAGGCCCCTTGACTCGGTCAATGGTCTTCATACCTGGCGCTCGCGTGGCGGACGACTTCCTGGCCGAGGGGTCTGTGGAAGCGCTGCGGCGCTGTGCTGAGGTCTGCTTCCAGGTCGGGGCTGGCACTTACCGGTTCTGAGTAGGGATTTATATATATTCCATGTATATATATATATAGGGAGTATAGGGACAATGGAAAATGAAATGGAATCTACTACAGCATAGTAGGGTATATGTTAGGGGTATAGTAGGGAATGAGGGCATATATTAGATAGGGATTGTGTAGGGATTGTATTCCCTCATTCCCTACCAAGACCCCGTAAGGTCAGGGCTTTAAGGGAGTGATAAATTGTACTTCGCCATAATCGTAGTTTCAATTCGAGCTGTAGTTCAAGCTCCTTAAAGGGGGGTTATATATGGGATTTTATAGGGGAGTGTCTGAGTGTCATAGGGGTTATTGAGGGGGAGACTAGGAGTTTAGACCATGGCTCATTTGTCCATCTTGTTTTCCAATTGATTCTCCATTATCCCACCATATCCCTATGTGGTAGTTTCCCTGGATAGTGGGACCGCAAAATAGACCCCGAAATCTATAATCCTTGCTTTAGGCACCCTCAAAACAGTACCCCCTAATTTTGGCAGACCCCGAACCCTCCCTATCTAACCGGATGAACCACCCTTTTGAGCTGCCCCTATTTTCTACGTATATACACATACACCTAACTTTCGGAAACCCTTATACATACATATATATATATATACATATACAAAAATGTATATATGTTTATATATGTATATGTATACATTCCTGGTGCCGATCTGCCAGGCTCGGCCGAGCAAGGGTCGCTTCTTGGCCTCGGATTCGTTGGAGGCAAGGCTATGTTGGGGCTACATAGGGAGAACAGACAAGAAAATGGAAGCTACAACATTATAAGCGGGCATATAGTAGGTTTATAGTAGGGAATAAGGGAGTATATCAAATTCGGCAAAGAAGGCAAAAGCGCTTTTTGCAGCTGCATGAGGCCGGTCATGTGAGACATAATCTAAACTCCTTAAAGGGGGATTATATAGGGGTTTATGTAGGGGACTACTATAGGGGTTATTAAGGGGGATACTAGGAGTTTAGACTGTGGCTTATGTGAGGTTACTAGGTTGTCGTCAAGTCAAGGAGCTTACGTTCAGTTACCAAAGTAAGGAAACCCTGTTTTTTACCCTAAACCCTAAGCCCTAAATAGTAGCTTCCGTTTTATTTTCCATCATCCAGTATATACCCCATTATAATCCACATAATCCCTATAGTTTCCATTTTATTTCCCATTATCCCTATATAACCCCTATATTGCTAACTTAACTTAAGTTTCTTAATAGCAAGCCAGGTTATAGCTCTGGGAAGACCTTCTGGACGCCTTGGACCCAAGAGCCGCGCTGTGAACTTGAGGCCTTGGCGCAGCCTGGCAGCTTGTGACAAGGTGGTACCGTGGATACTAAAGATGCTGCATGACCCTAAATACCTTATGTCTTGGGAATTATGGTATTATAGTAGAGTAAGGTCGTGCAGGATTTTAAGTATCAACAGTAGTTAGAGGCCGCTTTAAAAGGGCCCTCGAATTTTGGAAGCCCCCAAATGCCTGTACCTGTAGGTTTGCATACTGCCTTCGCATGCCTAGCCTGCGCCTGAGATTTCAAGCTGTGCTTCCTAAACCCCACGAGGTTGGCCATACTGCGACGCCACTGTCCGGACCCTGCTGCCTCGGCCGGGGTTGAATGGTGGACGCTTTGCTTGGCACCTTGGTGAATTTCGCTGTAGACTTCCAAGAAGCATGCGACATTTAGAAAGCACTTTGTGAGTCGGTCGGATTTGTTTGCCCATGTTTCTACAGAAGACATTGCCAGCTGCCGGTGGGCATCATTTGCGTCTGGGAAGGTTTGCAATTGCTGCGAAACCGGGTGGCTGGTAGCACAACGAACCAACGCTGTCTGTGAAGCCTCAAGACTTTGCGGTAGGGGTTGCTCAAACCAATACGTTGCATAGCGGCATAACGTCTTCTTGTATCGACGGCCTCTTTTGGGATGGGGGGGATGCACATCTGCATGGCCTGTAGCAGTCTCACCAGGAAACTGATGCGGATGTTGGGTGGCACTGGGACCGTGACTATGTCTTAGAAGACAGTGGCGTGAACCTACACCCCATGCTTGGCACGGTGACCTACCTCTCCGAAGAGCCGTGCCAGCTCAGAAGCTCACCTGTGCTGGCATGTTGAAGGCAGCAGGCTGTATCGAGGTTCTAGGTAGCTGGAGGAAATCTGTTTCGGTTCTCCTTGTGGCTAAGGCACGATGGCCGTGGATGTGGTGTCACCTGCCACGCGCGAAGAAGCGGCCCCGGTGCCGCTTCCGGCGGCAGACGCGCAAGCGCTTTGCGTAGTCGTCCCACCCAGGTGCTGCGCTTCCAAGCTTTAGGCTGTTTTGCTTAATTTTTGGATCATGCATCCGCTAAATTTCCAGGGCTGGTCGGCATCTTGTCTTTGATGGCCGCTTCCTCCATGGAGCTCCTTGCTGGGGCTCTGGACCTTCCAAGGCTTGCGGACAGACATAAACGTGAACTCGGTACTAGAGTGGACAGTGTGGGCTTTAGATTAGATAGGTCACAGATGCCGAGCACGGTCGTCGCGTGACCTTCTTGGCTGCCTTGCTGCAACGAGACAGGGGCCTAGAAAATTCCTGAATGATTCCCTGTTGGTTTTGAAGGAATGGGGGAATGGATTATGGGGATTATTATTGGGGATCAATCTCTCTATAGGGATCCATTCCCCCATTCCCTACTAAGCACCAGGGAGATGAAAGGGCAGGAGGGCTCCGGCAGTGTACCAGGAATACCTTCCAAGCTGTGTGGTAAACTCCTAGCATCCCCCTTAATAACCCTCAAAATAGTCCCCTATATGATCCCAATATAACCTCTACAACAGTCCCCTATATAATCCCCGATAACGCTCTAATAGTCCCCTATCATCCCTATGATAGTCCTCTATATAATCCCCCATAACCCCTACAGTTGTGTTCTGGGTTTTGCAAGGCCAACATCTGGGTCGGACACAAGCCAGGCCCGACCCTGCCAAAGCATTCTGCCAAGTTCCCGCTTCCTCCTTCACCTTCAGATGAGCTATAGTGGAAACTTTTTGATGGGGGTTACATTGGGGATTATGTAAGGAATTACTATAGGGATTATGAAGCTAGGAGCTTAGATTATGGCTCAGAGGCACCGCTGTTGGTGTCATTCCCTGACCATTCCCTGAAAGGAAATGCTTCGCCGTTGCCGAAAAGCTTGCAGCGTTGGACGGAGGACGGCTTCGCCGGGATTGTGAATGCTATTTGGTAGTTTCCCTAAATAGGGGACAGAATATAGAGCCCAAAATGAGATATTCCTCAAAAAGTACCTCTAACTTTGGGGAATCTCCATTTTGATGATAAAAGCATGACTGTCCTTGGCAGCTTGATGACCGCTGCTGAGATGTCAATCCGCTTTTTTGGTTAAGGAGACGGCCCAAAGGGGACCCGCATAATTCTATTTTCATACATGCATATCATTCAGATCCTTAAGTTTCTCTAGGATATCTTCACTCTCAGAGCAGTCCTAAAATCCTAAAACACATACTGAAATCCTAAACCCTATATCGGCCCTCCGAAAACTGCTAAAGGGACCCAGGGGCATCCCCATTTGAGCCATATACTCATCTCCTAGTATCCTCCTTAATAAGCCCTAGAGTGGTCGCCCATGTCATCGCTTATATACCCCCCTTTAAGGAGTTTAGACCCCAAAGCCTAAATCCTAAACCCTAAGCCCTATGTAGCCCCCTATAACCACCCCCCCCTCAGGATTATACTTCGCAGCATTCTAATTCATCTTGAGAAATCACCAAGAGAGTAGTATTTTATTTGGGGATACTATGGTACCTAATGTAGAGTTAGAGTAAGATTATATCCTCCTTTTGAGTATAGTATTTCTATATAAAGGAATATAATCTTACTAGGTTCAACCACAAAAAAAAACATTACTCAAGAGATGCTGGTGCTGAGGAGGCTCCTGGGCTCCGCTCAGTTTCCAGCGTTGCTCTGCCGCATCCAGGAGGTTGGGCAGAAGGCTTAAGGGGTTTGGGGCTTAGAGTTTAGGGTTAGGCTTGAAAGATGTTGGGTAGATGCTGATATATCATAGATTTTAGGGTATAGGGTTAGGGATGAGGGATGTGGGCACACCAGCGCAGCTCGGCGATCCTTCTGGAGCCAACATTGTTAATAATAGTAATAGTAATAGCAATAATAATAGTGATAATAATAGTAATAATAATAGTAATAGTAACAATAATAGTAATGGTAATAGTAGTAGTAATAATGGGCCTTTTGGGTGACCGTGTCTTTCGGAACCAAGTCAACAAATTTTGGGCTGGCGGAGCCCATGTCGGACCTTTATCTAAGATTATGGGAGTCGCCTTTGGGTTGTTAAACCTAGTTTGGGGTTTCTGCGATTTTGGAGCGTTTTGGACCTTTCGGGCCCAAAAACAAAACAAACTTTGAACCGACTTAAAGGCCAGGCCGCTTAAGTATAGCGTCTAGGGTTTAGGGTTTAGGGTTTAGGGTTAGGGTTGGGGTTATATTGGGATAATGGAAAAGAAAATCGAAACTACTATAGTATATTTAGATCGAGAAAACGTTTCAATTCATTTGAATTTTGCCGCAAGCCAAAAAAGCTGCGCTGTCAGGCTTAAGCTTGAGCGACTACGATTGAGGGTCGAGGGATGTTGAGGGTGTAGGGTTCGTAGATTAGGGTGAGGGTTTGGTGTTCAGGGTGTAAAGTTCAGGAATTACGTTCTGGGTTTTATGGATGTTTTCAGTAATTGATCGATGTCACTGGAGTAGCCTCTTATTTAGGGATCTTGCAGGCCCCCCAAAATAGACTAAGATTGTATAGTCCTTTTGGCTTTAGTTTTGTAAAATGACCTTTGATCCTACTGGGTTCGGCCCCACGAGAAACGCTACTCTCCCGTGCGCGGATTCCGATGCATTTTCGAAACAATGGCTCTTGCTTCTTCAGCCAGGAAGCAATTGTGGCAGACTCCTTTTGGTTTTTGACGGTTCAGATCACATGTTCTAGATGTTGCATCATGGCAGAAACTACGGTTGGCCTACCTACATGTCAGCGTTTTTGAAGCAAGAGGGAAGCGAGAGCCTCGCGCCCGCTCTCAACAGAGGATGTGTACCAAAGAAATTCTCAGCAGCAGCTTCGGTTTTTTTATTTTCAGTAGTCCTTGTCAGCAAAACCGTGCGAACGTGGTCGGATTTTGGCACAGTCATTTGGGGGTTTCCCAAAAAATTAGGGGGTACCTTTGTCGGGGTCCCCATAATAAGGACTATAGTATATTGGGGTCTATGTTGGGGTCCCCTAATTTTGGGAAACTACCATTTTTCAACTGGCTTGACGGATGAGTCCCAGGTCCTCTCAACTTCGCCCAAGCCCGTCGAGCCCAAAGAGGTGGCTCGAGAGACAGCCAGGAATCAAAAAGACATAGGGGTTACTGCCGTTTACAAACCTGATTATTTTAGTACTTTACAATGTCTGCATGTCTATTGCTTCTTGTATTGCAAATGGGTCACAGCGAGAATGCATTTTTGCCCGAATGCACAGCGGAAGGTCTTGTGTTTCAAGCTGTCTGGGGCTAGGGACCTGGTGCCAGAAATCATTCGTAAGGGCCACCAGAGCGGTGTTGCAGATTGCATCACGTGGAAGCAATGCCGCCACCACCACTTCCGCCTCCACTGCCACTGCCGTTGCCACCGCCAAAGGCACCGCTACCGGGCTACCGAAACCCCCACGCCTCCACCACCACCTCCTCTCCCCCGCCGCCACCACCACCACCGCAATTGTTCTTCCATGTGATTTTTCCAGGAAGTGTTGCGCATGTTTTTTTCCCTGGAGCTGGCTGCGTGCAGGATGGCTTGGTGTTTGATTGGTTGGATGATGTGAATGGGATGATGTGATGAGGTTGTTCGTACCTTTTTTCGCGCTGTTTCGGTACAGTTTTCGTGAGCTTAGCTGTTGATAATGAACATGTCTCAAAACGTTGCGAATAGTTTTCTTGCGAGGTGGTTGCATATAGGATGGCTTGAAGTTTGATTGATGGGATGGTGCTAATTGGATGATGTGATGAAGTTGTTGTACGGTTTTCGTGAGGTATCAGCAGGGATGTGGGGTTGATGGCATGGTGTGAGGTTTTCGTGGTTTTCGTGAGGTTAGTTCCTAAGAATGAATGCTTTTATACTGAGGAAGTATATTGCAGAGTTAACAGCATGCATGGATGGAGTGATGGATGGGTGGATGTATACAAGATCGTGAACGGATGAAATTATGTCAAATGGTCGAGTATCGTGGTGCTGACTACCTCATTGTTGCAAACGCTTTCGGGACACTCGTTCTGCAGTTATTATCCATTTCTTAATTCTCATTCCCACTCTTGTGGCTTTCTGACGAGGTGGAAGCAGGCACTCAGTCGAAGGCCTTTCCATTGGAGGGGGGCACGCTGTCGTTGTCGCCGCCACAAGGCCCAGAGATAGGGCGTCTTAGAAGAGCGTTGCAATGCTTCGCCGGTTAGCCGAGCTCACATGGGCTTTCAAACCCAGGGTCTGCAAAAGAAGTGCGGACGTACCTTGCGCCGGTGAGCTGGACTGCGAACCCTTGACGTCATTGGCATGTTTTGGAGTTGATACTTGGAGGTGTTTGGCCAGGCGTGAGCGCTTTGCCATCTAAGGCAAAGGAAGCGGCGGAAAAAGATGTCGCGCCGACTGACCGCGAAGTAAAACAGCTGGAATCTGCTGGCTCCTTTTGTAGCACGCGAATGACACGGAATATTCATCCTCGGCCGGAAGCCTGTCAGGACGGCAAGGATGTGGCCATGATGCCGCAGTCAATGGAGGACTCTTGCAAAGATTATGGAGATGCCTGAGGCTTGAGACACTTGGTTGATGCCAGGAGGCTCAAAGCCGTGCAAAGCTGCTCTCAGAAGAGGCATGCAACGTCTTCAGCTAGTCATGACCCATGCTTTGATACTCACCACGTTTGGATGGAGGCTGTGACGGAAAGTGTTGGAAACTTGTATCGCTTGTGCCTCCTCTCTGGTCGTGTGCCCCTACGTGCCAGGTGGCTGCACAGCGGGGTGCGGCACGCCGCTCTGCTGCACTCCGGCGACTTGCTTCGCCGCCGAGCCCAAGGACTGCTAGTGGAGCTTCTCAGGTGTTTTCTCAGTCCAGCTTCACCAGCATTGTCGGAAAGCTTTTCCCATCAGATTCATGATGCTATGCGTGATGATATAGCATTTTGCAGGAGCAGCGCATCGACAGGTCGCTGTCGCTGGGAATGATGCTGCAAGAACACCTGTACTAGTTGAATAGTTGAAGCAAAGACCAACGCGGGTTTGTTAGTCAGAATCCAGTGATTGCATGTGTCCTGGCTGCTTGCTGCTCCCATTATGAGACAGGCCTGCGTTTGTGGACCCGGCGGTGGCCGAAGGCCAAGGGTTTACCAGCAACTGCAGCACAAAAGGTCACAAACTCATACTGGTAGCACACTTAATATCATTTGTAGTATGACTATTATTGTTCTGAGCCTTGATCTTATTATTGAGTCTTGTTATCGGAACTATTGTCATCACTATTACTAGCGGTATAGTTATCAGTATTATCGTTATTCTTAGTATTGTTATGACCATTATTATCATCCTCGTTTGCATGATTATCATGACTATCAGTATCATTATTCTTATTATTACACTTGCTATTATCATTACTATTATCTTTATTATTATCATTACTATTACTATTAACATTGATCATGGTGTGGTCACAGGTGAAAGCTGCCCCACGCAAAGCGAACCAGGCCGACTGCACTGGCTGAGCTTCCCAGGTTCCATGGACAGAATTGCTTACTGGGGGTTAGTAAGGAATATGGGAATATATTATACACGGATTGTGTTGCGATTATATTCCCTAAATCCAGGGTTTATGTTGGGACTTTATTCCCTAAATCCAGGGATTATGTTGGTATCATATGCCCTAAATCCCTACTAAGAACCAGTAGGATTGGGATGGAGGGATCCCTCCACTTCTCAGCAGGATTCCTGTAATTTGGTATAGCTAAGATACTAGAAATCCCCAAAGCTGAAAAACATCTAAAACTCCCAACAATTTGGGTGCCTCTTTGGGGGTCCCCGTAATCCGGATCATGGTATTTTGGGGTCTGTATTAGGGTCCCCCTATTTTGGGAAATTACCATGTGTTATGAGTCTAAAACCTGAAACCGTAAGCCCTAAACCTTAAAACCCTAAACCCTAAACCCTAAACCCTAAACCCTTAAAAGGCCAGTGTATTTGGGGGGTCCCCTCGGCTTGGCAGCTAGCGCTGGAGTTGTTTGGTAATCTTTCCCAAGCTCAATATGAGCTGTAGTCTAAACT
>CAJNIZ010007914.1:23762-53520 GCA_905231905.1 Symbiodinium pilosum
ATATATGGTAGAGAGGTTCAGGGTTCAGGGTTCAGGGTTTAGGGTTTAGGGTTTAGGGTTTAGGGTGCAGGGTTGAGGGTTTAAGGTGCAGGGTTTAGGGTTCAGGGTTTAGGGTTTAGGGTGCAGGGTTTAGGATTTAGGCATGTGGGGTTTTTTTTACCCCAACAATGGAGAATCAAATGGAACGTCACATTGCAAATTTCATGAAGACCAGTACTGTAGGGTTATATAAGGAATGTAATGGGCAAAAAGGGGCCCAACAATGGAGAATCAGATGGACACACCAATGGACGATGAAATGGAAGCTGGGACTACGGAGGCTGTAGTTAGGAAAATGCTCAAGTTATAGCCAGGTTATAGCCTGTATCCCCATGGTTCCTACTCTAGATAACGCTAGTGTTTCGTAATATGCCTACCTAGCTGTGTTGCTTGGAAGTGGTGGCAACGTTCCGAGTCACATTGGCTGAGTGTCTGCAGCTGCAAAGCTCCCTTGGATGTGCTGCTGACGTGTAGACCGTGTAGATCATCCTTAATTCAGTTCCTAGCGAGAAGATCACGCAAATCATTAGACCCAAATGGTAATTTCCCTAAATAAGGGAACCCCAATATAGACCCCAATATACTATAATCCCTATTATGGGGACCCCCAATGAGGTACCCCTAATTTTGGGAAACCCCCAAATCCTGCTGCAGGCACAGCTGAGCTTTTGGCGTTTGCCTGACTTTCCGGCAGCTTCCTGCAGACCAGTGTGTGGAGGGTGGGAATTGGACACGCATGGTTGTGCAGTAGTGCAAAATGTAGCACCATGATGGCAATGTTTTTTGCAAGGAATCAGCCAATGAATGATGCAGATTCTTCGCAAGCAGCGGAGTACCAGATTTTTTGTAGCCAGCATGTCTGTGTCATGCATGCCAGGATTTGAAGAGCAGGCTGTCAGGCGGCTAAGGAATTGCCTAGCGTGCGAGCCCAGCGAGCTCAAGCCAGACTGTGGACGACGCATGTTTCTCTCAGCCATTGTGTCATGCTACAATACTATTTTGTGTTGTTCACTCTTCCTCTCTGTTCAGACACGGAGAGGAAGTCTTCCGCGTCATGAGTCCAGCCCATGACCGCCTACTGTGCAAAGCTTCGTCTCCGACTGTCAATCCTTGGGGATCTGATGTCTTGGGGCCAGCGTCAGCCCCGACAGATCAAGTCCCCAGGGCAAAATCGACAATACCTTGAACACAGGGTGCTGGTTCTGCGTCTGAAGGACGCTCTTCCTTATTGTAAATCTCAGATTCTTGTGGCAACAGCGGCGCAGATCGCGCTTTGACTGCGGATGGGTCGCTCGGGGCAGTGAGGTGCGGGCTCCTACTAGCAGCTCGTGCACCAGGCGTAGCTGCCTCCCGTACATGGCCCAGCTGCAGCATCAAACCCAAATGTACCGCAACTACCCGCTCCTTTGCTTGTAAAAATTTTCTAGCCAGTTGCTTGAGCGCTAAGACATGCACATACACACAAATGAATTGGATGCATCTTGCTGTTTTTTTGAACCTGCTGGCAGCCGCACCTCTGTACGTCATGTGACCTGCTGCAATTTTGCAGCATCACGTGGTCTTTACCATTCTGTATCATTGTGTCGTTTCTCCTGTAAATCATAGGTGTGAGCTGTCAGCAAGTTGCTGGTGGCAGCAGCACTCTCACCTTCAGCTTCGCGACAGGACGTTTGCTCTGCAGCATCGGGCCTGTGCACAGGGCAACTGTGATGTAGCGAGCCCATTGAAAGTGTGTGAGGTCAGGCATCTGTCTGCTCGCGGAAGTATGCACTCTGGCTTCTCTCGTCCTCTGAGGACCAGTCAAATTCGTGAACTCATTGTAATTTATACGGCTGGACAAGCCTGACCGAAGCAGAACGCACGACTCAGCATCTGCTCCCACGAATCCATGGTATTGTTGGTGCTGTCGGAACTTCGTGGCTTATCCATTTTTCTGCAACTTGCATCTGCGCGCAGCTTTAATGCCTGCCGACTGCAAAGTGTGCGCCTTGAAAAAGTTTGCCGCGAGGCCTTCGGCTCCGAGCCGTGCTTTGCTTTGTGTCTGGAAGTGTTCGTCTTTCAACTGGGTTGCTGTTAAAGAACTTAAATAAAGTTACCATAATGGGCTTATATAGTACTTAATATGGTTCCCCCCAATATAGTAACTTGACTTAAGTTCCTTAACAGCAACCCAGTCAAGAGAGTCCGAAAGAGCATGTGCCAATATTTGGACAGACATATGCATTCAGCCCATGCATCGTTAGCCAGGGTTGAGGTTGTTGTCTAAACTGCTTAAAGGGGGTCTATAAGGGAGTATTATGGGATTATTATGGGGGATGCTAGGATTTTAGACTATAGCTCATATAACCCCACTGTAGTAGTTTCCATTTTCTTTTCCATTATCCCTATATAACTCCAATTAGGGGAGTATTATGGGATTATTATGAGGGATGCTCGGAGTGCCGACCATGGCTCTTGCAGTCTCCTGTTCCTTCTCTGCATCTGCCTTGTGTGCGAGAGGCTCAGACGCAGGCGGTGCAGAAGGCAGGTGGCTTAGTCTGAGCCAAACCAGCTCCAATGGATTTGTACTACTGTTTTGATTCCTATCATTTTTGTTACTACGATTATTCTTACCATCATTATTATCACTATAGTTGTTATTCTTATTCTGATTATTCTTATTCCCACCGCCAGACGAAGCCGCGAATGCGGGCTTGCGTGAAGGCTGCTGTACGTTTCGAAGTCATGTTGCATACACGGTAGTTTCTGCACAACGCTCGGTACTTGGTGCAAAGAATGAGACAGCCGAGGTTCAGCGCGAACTTGGAGCATTTGAGCGTGAGGTTGTGGGCCACTTAGTTTTCGCAGATCGGCAGCCGCGGCACTACCTGCATCAGCAGGCCACACCATCAGAGAAAGCAGCAAAGCCAAACAGACAAGCTGAATCCTAGCGAGTTCAAAAATCAAGCCTTGACCCGAAGGCGTTGGAAAGCGACCGCAGAAAGTCATGAAGAGCAGCAATGTCCAACTTGTGCTTGTACTAGGCCAGTGTCAGACAACTGGAAGCTCAATCTCCGCGCGCCTACTTAAAATCAACTTGTGTGTGCACCTTAATGGCCGCAAGTCATCACGTCAGGCCCTGCTCCGTCGCGAGCGCGACACATTGAAGGCTGCCTGTCACAGCATCCCTGCCTAGATAATTTCAACATCCGGATTTACAAGCCTTCCTGCTCTGATCTGGATATGACAGGCAGAGGCAGAGGCGCCCGCCACTTCCTGAGAAATTTGCGTACTTGTTGGTGCCCTGTGACTTTCTGCGGTTGCGCTTCAACTTGTCTCGGGCTTGCCCAAATAGTCGAGCATACCTGTACGGATCACAGTTGCGCGTGTTTGTTCAATCAGGTTACTCCAGCTGCAGGGCCATCGATCGAAAGCCTTGGAGACACGCCACCCGCCCAGTAGTGTCGGTGTGTTCATAATATGAGCCGTCGCCCATATGATAAGGTGCAAATTGTCACAATGGGTCCCTATCTAACCCATTTTAGTAGTTTCCATTTTCTTTTTCATTATTCCTATATAACCCCAATATATACCCCATTATAATCCCTATAATCCCTATAGTTTCCATTTTCTTTTCCATTATCCCTATATAACCCCAAGATATACCCTAGAATTCTAGGCTCGAGCGTAAGGTGAAGCTTTGCCCCGGCCCATCCCCAAGCTCAGCCAGCGTACGAAGCTTGAGATTCTGATGTTGCAAACAGCAGCCATGAGTTAAGTCATTTCAAGCATTCTGAGAAATCCGGTGGTCATGAGCATGGCCTTGCTCCGTTTTGGTGATGAGCTTTGGCTTGGGCGCGCCGAGCCAAGACAAGTTGTGGGAGGACGTGAGCGACATCAGCCCAAAGTTTAGTGTTGAGCTGATGCCAGATTATCATGGGTTATAACTACTGGGATAATGGAAAACAACATGAAAGCTACTAATGGGTTATATAGGGATTATGGGGTATATATCTGCCACATTGCTCTGGGTACAACCACCTTGACCTTGGCTGTGATGGCATCGCATCACCTACTGGCAGGAGCGGACTTTCTTCTGGGCCGGCGCAACTTCCGCACTCTCGCAATTTCCTCCCAGGGTAAGGCTTGGAGTTGGGGATGTCTCACATGTGAAGTTGAGCGTGAACAGAGCCTTGGCGAAGCCAAACAAACCTCCAATGCAAACATTTCTCTGAACCTGGCCCGAAGAGATTGCTACACCAATGTCTTGTTGGACAAGCATTGAGTTTATGTTGTATACAATGGGCTGCAAGGCGCTGCTGTTGCTCCTAGGAGGACGCAAAGGGGAGCGCCTTGGCTTTGTTATTGCAAAGATGCTTGGACCTGCTGTGAGCAGCCGTATAGAGTAGTTTAGTAAGTTTGGTGGATGCAGGCGCTACCAGAATGACGTGTGGCGTGCCTCGGTGAAATGCTGAGAGGTAGCCCCGCATTAGCCCGAAGCTTCCAAAGCCGTGACAAAGCTGAAGCGGTCGAGGGTCGAGATGATGAGCCTCACGGAGCGACACCATCACCAATTGTTTGCTCATCAGCCATCGCTGTCAAAGGCAGTGTTGACGATGGGCTGCACTGGGAGGCAGCGGCGGTCGCGAACTAATGCAGAGAAAGCAGCTTGATGAGCTGCATTCACAGAAGTTGTGCAGGTAGGTAGACGCAGTGGTGGTTTTCAGTTGGCCATGGGTCTTTCCAAGTGTGGGTCTTTGTCGAGGAGGTCTCGGCCCACGAGGATGGCAGGATGGAAGATGGAGGAGTCACAGTCCGCAGCAGCTGGGCTTCTTGTGTCCTCTGCAAATTTCAGGGCCTGAAACGAGTTCAGCTCATACTTCCCTTTGCCTTGGACACACGAGGCAAGTGGTGTGGAAGGTGCCTGCACGCTGGCTGATGCTGTGGCCGGCAGAAGAAGCAATGTTGCCCTGTGGCCTGCACAGGGAAGCCTTCGGAACCGCTGCTGGATGTGTAGCAGGTCCTGTGCAGCCAGAGTCAGGGATGCGAAGTTAGATGAAGTCCTCAACACGCTTTCCATCACTGTCCAGTTGGGCTTGGCAGGAACCACACAGGGACTTCTTTATGTTGCCTGTGGACTGGGATCCGCGCGTCCGATGGAAGACGTGTGGGAGGCTTTGCTCAAACCGTACTGAGTAGCAAAGCGGTTTAGGTTTGTGGGACCCCTCTCGGAGGTTCATGACCATCACGTGGGATGATAAGATATCCCCTGTATGAAGCCAGTTTCCATTTAGCGTTTCCATTTTCTGGTTCATTTGATTTTCAATTGTGGTAACTTAATCCCAAGTCTTAAATCTCCCCTACATCTTTGTGGAACTACACAACAGATATAACCTCCTCATAGCCCCAAGTCTCAGGTCTCGGAGGACTTTGGCCGCAGCTTCGTCCGCATGTGCGCGGCGGGGCCATTCGGCCGTCGCGTGAGCCCAGGGCTTGCAGTCAGTCCTGGCAAGCCGCAACAGGCCGGGATTCTGATTTCAAAGCCCCTAAACCCTAAAACCCCTCATATATCCCCATATGAGCTATGGTCTAAACTCCTTAAAGGGGGATTATATGGGGGATTATATAGGGAACTACTACAGGGGTTATTAAGGGGGATGCTAGGAGTTTAGACTATAGCTCATATGACCATATCTCCCTACATAATACAGCCGTGTAAACCCCGTATAAAAGGGCTCCCAAAGGGGGGTGGCGACTCGGGAAGTCAGATCCAGCGAGGTGGTATTGGTTGGCGGTGGCTGGAACTCAAGTCCCGAACGTTGGGACTGCTGGCTCTCATCCAATATGGGTGAAAGCTGGACAGAAACTGGGTTGCTGTTAAGGAACCGAATGTGAGTTACTGTATTGGGAAACCTTATTATTTACTATATATATATATATATCCATTATGGTAACTTACTCTAAGTCGCTACACCCTAAACCCTATGTACCATAAACCCAATATACCCTATGTGTACCCATTATGGTAACTTAATTTAAGTTCCTTAACAGCAACTCTTGACCCTAAACCCGAAATAGTAGCTTCCATTTTCTTTTCCATTATCCTTATATGACTCCTACATTATGGTAGCTTAATTTAAGTTCCTTAAAAGCAACCCAGGAGATTCCCACACCAGCCAATGAGCTCCCCAGGAGGCAAGTAGTTGTGGCATTTCTGGACTCGAAGTTGCTCGTTTCTGGGTTGCTGTTCAGGAATGTAAATCAAGTTACCATAATGGGTATATGTAGGGTATATAGGCTATGTAGGGTATGTAGGGTGTATAGGGTTTAGGGTTAAGGAGCTTAACTTAAGTTACCATAATGGGTATGTATAGTAAATAATACGGGTTTCCCGATACAGTAACTTAAATTACGTTCCTAAACAGCAACCCAGGTTTTGGGTGGGCACAATCGGCGGGAACCTGTCCTGGATGCCCATCTCGCAACTGTCAACTGGTTCTCAGAGACCGCGATCTGGCATCCTTTGATGCAACGCTGCTGCTATTACTGATAACTGGTGGTTCGTAGGGAATAGGGAATAAAATATAGGGGGGGAATAGAGGGGTAATACAGGGATAATGAAAAAGGCAATGGAAACTACTACATTACAATATTAGAGGACGTTTTCTGATTTCTTCCGCGGCTTGCGCTGTCAGACATGTTGGTTGTGTTCCTCTTGAAGCTAGAGCTGCGAATGAAAGCAACTGCGGAGAACGTCTCGAAATTCTTTGCACGCAAAACCTTCTGAATTTGTCTGCTGCTTGCTAAGATGAGTACTGCTCGTTATTTGAGCAGATGTGTGTTTCTTGTCCAGTTGCAGGGGTGAGTCATACTTGTAATGGTCTTGGACATGTCTAGCGTATGCTGAAGGCGCGGACTGTTTTCTGGAAGTATTCTACAGGCCTGGACAAAAACCTGAAAGTGTGGTGGACGATACAAAAATTTTGCATGGTTGGTGCTACTGAAATTTTGTTGCCTTGAGAAACATTGTCATTTGATGTGTGCATCGACGGTTAGGTTGCCAGTCGCACTTGCAGGAAACATGCTTGACATGTCTCTGTTGAACGCGTTTTCGACGCTTTCGCCTACCGAAATGAGTTGTTGCCCTAAAACACCGCGTGGCGTCAGCTGACGCATGAAAGCTTTGACATCAAGAATCTGCCGGGAGGTACAGAAGGCATTTTCAATGCGGACTTAGTTGAACTGAAGTCAGAAACTAAGAAATGAACGTCAAAGTACTCATGCTCGGGAGTGGTGAATTACTCAACGTAATGCGCATGCTTTCATTTCAATGTTCCATCGTTGATGTTGCAAACGGCTTGGGATCTTCGTCGATATGCTTTAGTTGCTTTGGTTGATTTTGCTTGGCTTTGCCAACCTCATGAGGTACAAACAAGGTTCTTCTGATGACGTGGTCGATGAATGGTCTCCCGGTGAGATGCCCTGCTTTCTCAGCCACTGCTCAGCGGTGGATGCGTATCAAAGAAAAGTTTTTGGCCTCACAACTGGTGCAAACTACACGCTGGGCACGCTCGACATTCCTAAAACGGGTGCGTCAGACTGCCCAAGCATTCGCGTTGCAATGAGACCGCTGCAGATGCTTGGATATGTTTGGTATTGTCTGGTTTGGGTTGTCAAGCTTCATTTCAAACAACTGCCTCCTGAAGCGACTTCAAGTGAAGTTTGCAAAGACGCTACCACAAGATGACAGTCCTTGGTGCATTTACCCTAAACCCTAAGCCCTAAACCCTAAACCCTATTTCAAGGAGTCTCCTTCCTCATGCCAGCCGCGCCTCTGAGACGGCTGTGTCTCCCAGCGCCCTGGGCGCAGGGCCTTTGCAGCAGCGCCTTCACATCCTGCTGCCACGTGACAGGAGGCCGGAGCTGTCAGACCAACCATGACTAACGCACATTTGAGCAAACTTCTGAAAGGGGGGATATATATATATAATGGGGAATCAATGGACTCTAGGATGAAAGGATACATGTAGTTTATAGGGGTTAGGGTTTAATGAGAGCTGTAGTCTAAACTCCGTAAAGGGGGTTGTATGGGGTTATCCGGCGTTGTATGGGGTCATATCGGGATTATATAGGGGACTACTATAGGGGTTTATTAAGCGGAAACTAGGAGTTTAGACTATAGCTCATTTGAGAAGTGTCCTGCTTGCTAGGCGACTCTATTTTCTGGAAGGAGAGGAGGGCTGGCTCCTGGCAACGCCACTCGGCAAGAGTCATCAACGTCCCACCACGGAGTTGTCATGAAAGTCTATAACTATTATTCCTCTTATTATTGCAATTATTGCTCTTATTGCAAGAGCAACGACAACAACAACTACTGTTGTTATTTGCTATTATTATTATTATTGTTGCTACCATTCCTAATGCTATTATTATTATTACTACTACTACTATTATTATTACTACCACTCCTACTATTATTATTACTACTATTATTATTATTACTACTAGCCCACTACTACGATTATTACCATTCCTATTATTATCATTACTACTCTTGTCTGCAATGCAGGTCCAGCCTGCGACAGCGCTACCAGCAGGAGCAGTTGCTGCGGCCCCTGTCATCCCGCCTTGAGGCCAGCAGGACAATGGAAAATAATAGTAGTCGTAGCATAATAACAGTAATAGTAGGAAATATTAGTAGTAGTAATGGCAGTAATCATCGTAATAATGGTAATGATAAAATGAAAGTCCGTTTATGGAAGGAGTGAGGGTTAGTAAAGAAAAGGGAATATATTGGGTTATATAGGGATAATGGTAAAGAAAATGGACACTACTACATTATAGTAGGGTATATATTAGGGTGATAGTAGGGAGGAAGGGGATTCCCGTTGTAAAGGGATATATAGGGTTTAGGGTTCAGGGTTTATATATAGATATGCAGATAGCCCCCCTTAAGTAGATAGAATATGGGGTATATGGGGATCTTTTTGTAATATACCCAAAGCCATGTTCTATCTACTTAAGGGGGACTATAGGGGTATCCTTCAGAGCTGTACCCCACTTGTAGCCTTTGTCCCATAGCCGAAGGCCTGCTGGAGCCTGCCTGGAGAGCTTTGGGCCAAGGTACTTCTCTTCCTGCCGCTTGCTTGATGCAGTTTGCATGTGAGATATGGTTTAAATTCCTTAGAGGGGGCTCATATAGGGGGTTATGTAAGGGAGTATTATAGGAGTTATTAAGGGGGATACTAGGAGTTAAGACTATGGCTCATGTCAGGATCTGTCAGAAAGGTTTTTGGGTTGACATGCTGCTCCTTTCCCTTTTCAGGTTTGGTCCCAAAGCCCGAACAAAAAGAAGGACAAAGGTGGTTCCGTGCGCGGCTGGAAAAAGTGGTGCGCACACTTGAACTGCGACGTCCCTGGAGTTTGCGGCTGTGGTGACTGCCGCATTCCACGTAACCTGGAAAATTGGGGCTGTGTACCGGCATCCGCCCAGGTTGCAGCAGAAGGAGAAGGAGGTTGAGGATCGGTGATCATGTGTTGCGATAGCTCCGCACCCGAACTTGCCCATCTTTTAGAAGGTGCTTGCCATGCCCCGTCTGCAGTCGCACGTTGTACAATCAGACCAGCTCAAAGGGCCCACAGAACGTCAGGAAGTACGCAGCAGGCTCATGTCCACACGAGAACGTGGGGAACTCAGACCTCTGGTTTAGGGCAGTGGTATGGTTTAGGGTTTAGGGTTTAGTGTTCCAATCTTGTGATGGCAGTGTATTTGCAGCTGCGAGGCTATCATGCTCTCGTGGAGGAGGCTGGTGGCAGGACTGCGGTGGAGGAGCCCCGGTTGAACAAACCAGTTGGGAACTCCGTTGACACCTAGTTCTTGTTACTATTATTACTATTATTACTCTCATTACTCATTACTATGATTATTATTACTACTTTCATTACTTGTATTACTCTGTACTATTGTTATTAATACTACGATGATGTCAGGATCTTGGCTTCAATGTGCGCTACGGAAGCCCGCGACCTCTCCACAGGAGTGCACCCTTTGCTGCTTCCGAACCCTGCGAGCAAGCTGGGGCTCTATAGCACATAACCGAAGAATACCGATGATGCAGATTGTTGCTACTGCTACTGCTTTGGTATCACAGAAGAGGCTAGGTTTTTCGATTCTGAGTCAGGTTTTGCTTCCTCTCTCTCCTCGGATGTTTTGTTCCCAGCCAAGAGTCTTGCACCTGCTCCATTTTGAACACAAGTGCTCCTGTCCTAATGTGCACCCTCGGTGACCCCTGTTATGTGTTGAATGGTGCAGCGCTGGTTCAACAGCGCTGCTGGCAAGTTACCAGGCCGTGTGCCTCGCCCTCGCCGCCAAGGCGGCCGGTCTCACAAGGCGCCCCGAACCTGTTTGGAAAGCATGTCCTCACTACTTTGCGGGACTTAGCCAGCGTTTTGGCAAGTACCACGCACAATAACCCCTATAATCCCTATAGTTTCCATTTCATTTTCCGTTATCCCAATGTAATCCACATATTATACCCCTATATAACCCCCTAATCCCTCAATCATGGGAGGCAAAGCTGACGGCAGCAAGAGTGTGGAAGAAGGTGCAGGCTCGCTGTAGACATAGGGGCACCTTTTTGGGGGTCCCTATAGTAAGGATTATAGTATTTTGGGGTCTACATTGGGGTCCCCCCTATTTTGTGGGAATGACCACATTGGCGACAGGCGACAGGTACAAACTGATATTGCTGCGTCGGTATGGACCAGCATTGTCAATTGTGCGAATGGCCCCTGTCGTCGTGCAGGACGCCTCGAGGTCAACAAGAGTGTTGAAGAAGGACCTGATGGGCACCACCAGCCTTGCTGAGTGTTAGGTCTGATCCATGCGCCGTCATCATCAGACTCTCACAGCCTGCCCACATGCCTTCCGGCTTTGGCTTTACCTCAAGCTGCAGGCAGGCCGGATGTTGCCAAAGTTGCCGCAGAAGGCAGGAGCATGAGCAGGCTGGCCCATGGGGCTTGTAACGGACTCGAGCTTCCTGCGCAGGTCGGCCTGACATCTCCAAAGGCATCGAGGAAGGCTTGTTGAACCCACTAGACTTATCCAGGGGCAGCTTTCGCAGCTTCACCAGAAAGACACATCATCCCTTCCAAGAATCCAATGAGCTGGGGCCACGTGCTGGCATTGTCTATCCTTGTCACCACGCTCGAAGGTAAGCCGAGTGGCAGCGGCAAACCGTTGGAAGGCCTTTTTGTACCATGACTCTGGCTGCAATCACTGCAGAGCATTGGCGAGCCCAGCAAGCTATGTGATCGCCTTGGGGTTTGCCTCTTCACTATCTGCCCAAGCTGTGTCGGCAGGTAAAACAGAAATTCAAAAGACCAGCGAAGGCTCCTTGATGTTGATGCTGCAGTTCAATCCCGCTTGCACCAAAATAGTATCCCAAGGTTTTGTCCAGTCGCACGGCCCGTTTGCACTCCAAGTGTGGAACATGCTTGATTCCATGCGCGATCACAGAGCATTTTTGACTGTTAAAGCTGTTCTATCTCTGCAAAGCAGTATCCACTCTACCTAGCCCATCCTGTGCAGTGCTCTCACATCATTTGCCATGAGCCAGGCAACAAAGAGGGGCCGGTTGAAGATTCTTCGGCTCCCACTGCCACGGCAGCTCCCGCGGGGGCTCCCGCAACCGCTCCCGCAGCCGCTCCCGCACCCGCTTCCGCAGCCGCTGCCGCAGCTGCTGCAGCGGCCGCTTCCGCAGCTGCTGCCGTGGCTGCTTCCGTGGCGGCTTCTGCGGCGGCTATGGCTCCAGCTCCCGCTGCAGCCGCAGTGGCTCCTGCCGCAGCTCCTGTTTCCACCACACCATCCGCAGCAGCTTCAACGGTGGCAGGCGCTCCACACTTCACATTGCAAGTTTGCGAAGCCTCTCTCAAGCCTTAAGCTGCCGCAGCCTCCAAACCTGTCTGCACATAGAGCCTGAATTCCGGTAGACTGCCACGTGGAAACTGACTTATATAGGGGTTACGTAGACTTCCTCAGCCAGGTTACATATTGTCTACAGTAACCCAGAATGCAGAATCAGATGGAACAACGATGGAAGATTAAATGGAAACTGGTCATGTTGGGGTTACATAAGCTGTCAAGAAACTCAATTCAAGTTTATCATAATATGCGATTAAGGGATGTTAAGGGGGTAGGGTTTAAGACAATACCGTGACATGGCACCTCTTTTTGTACTGGGTGGTACCCTCTCAGCTGCCTTTTCGGCCAGTGATCTTTGCATCTCTGCCGGTAGGACGAATGCAACATCACAACTGAGAGTGGGGGTCATATAATACATTATAGTGGACTAGTATATTGGGGTTATTTGGGGATAATGGAAAATGAGGTGGAAACTACTAGGTCCTTCCTTCCCAACTACAGTGCAATCAGCAGCAGAAGGACCGCATTCAACTTAAGCTTTGCAGGCCGTCGAGACGATGTCAGGTCTGCTGAGGGAGGCATCAGGGTCAGGATGGACATCGCAGTAGGACATAGGGTTCAGAATGCTGCGTAGACTTATCCTTGATATCTTCCATGGTGCTAGGTGTGGATGAGAACAATGACAATGGATTCCCCTGCTCCAGTGCCAGCAGTTCAAGTTGACAGGAGCCAGCCCTTCGAACAAGGACTCAGAGAAGCTTTCAACAGCTGATGACAAGGACGGATATGAGGGTTTCCCTAGATTAGGGGCACCTTCTTGGGGGTCCCTATGATAAGGATTATCGCATTTTGGGGCCTATTTTGGGGTCCCCCTAGTAGGGAAACTACCATATCTGCTTTCTCAGGAATGGTTCCTAGCCGTTTTGGCCGCTTTGGGTTTTAAACCCACTCCAATACCCTGCATACAGTGCTATACCCATATGATCCCTGTATCCCAACCCTAAACCCTAAACCTTAAACCCTTAACCTTAAGCCCTAAACCCTAAACCTTAAACCCTTAACCCTAAACCTTAAACCCTAAACCCTAAACCCTAAAGAGATATTCCACCTGAGGCTCCTGCCACTCCCGCCACCACGCCTGTGGCAACGCCGGCAGCGGCATCTCCTCCCCCTCGGGCTGGGTCGGAAGCGCAGCAGGCGGTTTAGGGTTGAGAGGGGTTAGGGTCTAGGATTTAGGGGTTTGGGTTTAGGGTTTAAGGGGGTTTAGGGTTTAGGGGTTAGGGTTGGGGTAGTATAGGGATAATGGAAAAGAAAGTGGAAACTACTATAGGGTTTAGGGTTTAGGGGTTGGGGTTCAGGGGTTTAGGATTTATGGTGTAGGGTTTAGGGGGTTTAGGGTGGGACTTCATAATGACATGGGGATTAGATAGTGATATTACCCCGATGATGGAGAATGAGATGGACAAGACAATGGAAAATGAAATGGAAGCTGAGGTTCAGCTACGGCACATTTTGGCATGTCCCCCCGGGAGCACAATACCCTTTAAATAAGGAATAAAACTTGAACCATACTAGGGATCCTAGTATGACCCCAAACCCTAAGCCCTAAACAAGGTATATTCCTTCATTAAGTGGTATTGGGCCCTTTGGGTTTGTCCCTGGTGAAATCTTCTTGAATGCTCTATGAGTTGTGCTGCAGATCACGCCTGTGGCAGCGACAGCCACTGCCGCAACGACGGTTGCTGCGCAGGCGGCAGGCTTTAGTTTCAGGTCTCTTGAAGCCCAGTCATTCATGAACGAGCTACATATACAGTATGTTAAAGTATATTACAGTAGATTAGATCATACTATAGTATTTATAGAGTAGTACTTTATAGTATATTAGCCATTTGGGTTCCAGTGTTTCATGCACTTTCCTGACTTGGTCATTTCGGCTCTCAGGCTTAGACGTGTTGCAGGGGAGTTGCAAGGGGAGTGAGGGGACCAACCAGTGGTTGCGTGCTGCGCTGGCCAAGGGCTTAGCTTGCTTCGTTTCAGTACTTCGGCCTGACCCCTACATTCGTCCCCTATATAATCCCCCATATAACCCCCTTTGAGCAGTTTAGACTATAGCTCATTATTCTTCTATAGCTACTAGGGTATGGTGACAGATGACAATTGTGTGCTGCCCAGGCACTGGCCACTGAGCAGGATGCCCGTGAAGCAGGAGCTGGGTGTTGTTTGCGTCAAGGGCAGCTGACTTGAACCGCTGCAGGAGCTGACTCAAGCTTGCCAGGGCCAATGGAAGACTGAGATGTTCCAAGCCCCTATGGAGGTGACTCCTGCACAGTCCACATGAACCTGTGCTCACAAGCTGTGCTTCAGGCGCCGGGCTCCTTCTGCTATGGCTTCTTGGCCTTACAGCGATCTGTACTTCAGAGGTCCTACGCGTTTGTCTGATCGAGTTGTCACGCGTAGCAGCTGTGTAACTGCGCGATAGCTGAGGCTGCTGCTGCATTTGTTGTGGCCTGACCGCACCGAGCATTAAATCTTCGGAACTCTCGATCTCTGGTAGTGCAGATGTTGCAGGTGCCACCTATCAGCAAAGAACAGAGCTGCTTGCTCGAGCCTTGGCATGGCACATGTTAGCAGCCGGGTGCTCCGCGGAGTGTCTGCAGGATATCACAGGCGAGCCGTATGTCTGCTGCGCGGGCCTTTGCCCGTGCGGACCGTTGGGTGAGCCCCAGGACCCAGCTGTAGTAAAAGCAGCAAGTCCTTTGATTCTGCAGCCTCCTGGCAGATGCTAGTAGCAGGGCCAGCATGCAGCTGCTTGCTCCTTGTCTGATTCCAACCTTTCCAGGTCTCGAGCATACTGAAAAACTAGAAATAGAAACGAGAGCAGAAGCGAGCAATGCTCCGCCTCCTTGTCTTGCTGCTGCTGGCCCATGCGGATGGCAGCTTGTTCTTGCCACCGCTGGAGGGAAAGCAAGGCGCGGATGCCTCCTGCAAGCCCGCGAAATCACATGAGCTATAGTCTAAACTCCTTAAACTGGCGTATAGGAGATTATTTAGAGGACTATTAATAGGGCTTCTTAAGGGGATGCTAGTTTAGACTAGAGCTCGCATGGAAGAGTAGCCTGTCTGTTGAAAGAGGCCCCGAGATTGCCTTGCAACTTGGCAGAAGGAAGTGTAGTATGAGCGTCGTGACATAGTGTAGTGTGTGACAGTGTTTGCAGCCTATTGCTATTACTGCTGTTTTCACTGTTGTTATCATTGCTATAAGTACTATTATTTTCTATTGCTATTATCCATTACAAGTATTACTCTTATACGATTGTTCTTCTTTTAGTTCTGTTCTAAGGATCTCGGTGCAGGGTGCCAGCTCTCCGGTGGAGGGCTACAAACCTGCGGCAGAGGCGATCCAGAAGGCCTCTCCCTTCAAGGCCGGTCTCAGACTGATGCGGTTTCGGGTTTAGGATTCAGGGTCTAGGGTTGAGGCGGCTTACTGGTTCTCAGTAGGGAGTAAGGGAATGTGTATGTATGTATGTATGTATGTATGTATCTACTTCTATATGTTCATATATTGGGGATTATATAGGGATAATGGAAAAGACAATGGACACTACCACGTTATAGCAGGGTATATATTGATTGGGGGTTATAGTAGGGAATAAGGGCCTAGGGAATAGACTCCCTACATAATATCTATAGAATATATTCCTTCTCTACTAAGAATCCCTAAACCCAAAACTCTAGTCAGTAAGGCAAACGCATCCCCGAACCAGGCTTGACATGCTTGAAATGTACATGTGAAGCAGCGACAGACGAACTTACTAATATAAGTACATCTGCTATTACTACTATCGCCATTACTTTTTTGTTATTACTATTATTACTATTCATGCTGTTGTGAACGGACTTCAATGCATTCAAAAGTCTCCGTCAGGTTTGGGTTGGTATTCCGCAGTACCTCTTTGACCTTCCTGAGTTGCAGTTTGCGGCCAAGGCCACTGGGCCATGGCCTGAAGATCTTTACTTGGAGGGTCAGGGGGACTTAGTAGGTTAATAACCCCTATAACCCATATTCCCCATTGTTAACCTACTTACTAGGCCCCCTGACCCTCCAAGTAGTAATGTGAAGCTCAACATCCATTTGCTTGAGCCACCGTCGCGCCAGCCGGATGCTCCCAGTAGCTATGCCTAGCTTCTCTTCACAGCACGATTCTGGCTTGCTTTGAGAACTTAGCAGGTGGATGACATCCTGCAGCAGATGGAGAAGGCAGGTATGAAGGCTGACCACAAGGCGGACTCGTGGCGCTCACGGTCACGTTGCAGGGCTACAGGATTTAAGCTGTGTGTACGAAAGAAATCCCTAGCTTGTCTTGAAGATACGCCCTCACGCAAGGTGTCTATTTGACCACATACCTCGGCCTCCATAACCACCATGTCATCTACTCCTTCAGTCACGTTCTTCCGTCGCTGTCAAGAGACCTAGTGGGCCCTCAGTTTGCAGGTGATCATGGGCCACAGCCTTGGGGCTGTCGGATGCCAGGGCTATATCGCTGGGAAGGGGCAAGGTGGGCAGTCCGATGTATTTTTGGGAAGCTGTGGAAAGGCTCAAGCAACAGAGCAGCGTGCTTCGTGAAATTGTGAGGTTTTCCTGCGCATCTCTGTAATCATCCCCTTCGCGTGGCAGGCAAGATGGACGCACTTGTGCTGACTGGCGCCGCTGTGCTTCGAAAGTGCGCCTGCGGAATGGGGCATTCGATCACACGCACGCACACGCACTCATCGCATGCACAAGTCAGCAACGAGGTACCGCAATTCCACAAAGTTTCCGCCAACCCTGACACTTGTGCCTTGGATGAGAGCGTTTTGATTCATGTGTTTTGATCGCAGGCATCCGCTTGGGTCCAAGATCCTTCGCCCTTGTCAGGACGGAGATCTTGATGGACTCTTGCGCATTACGCGCCAGGCCGAAGAAAGAACGGACCCTCTGCTCATCGTACCACGGTAAAGTGCTGACAGGCAGAAGCTTACTTCCACCAGGTGATCAAGGTTGGAGGAGAAGTACTATTATTATTATTACTATTATTAAAACTATTGCTATTACTATTACTATTACTATTAGAATAACTATTACTATTACTATTACTATTACTATTACTATTACCATTATTATTACTATTATTATTATTATGTTTCAGCTGAGCAGCTTCTGGATGATTGCTTCGACGTAATTAATCCCATCCTCCTGTCATTAACTTCCTCACCCCCCCCCTAGTACTAGATACTCACATGGGTGGTTGTCAAAATTATGGTCCCTTTTTGGGTCCCTATTATATTATGGCACCTAATATTTTGGGTACCCAGAAAGGGACCATTATTTTGACAACCACCCACATTGTGGTACAGGATACAGCATGGGAAACTTTGATATTGGGGTTGAGGGTGGGGGATTTTTAGTAGTAGGGGGAGGGGATTGCATGTGGAAGGAGCTGACGCACCTGGAATGGATCGCCCTGTGGTCCTGCTGGAAGGCCCTACACCCTAAACCCTGATACCCTAAACAGGTTTAGGATTTAGGGTTCATGATTGAAGATTTCCTTAATCAAAGCGGGCCGCACGGGGTAGTATTATAGGGCTTACTAGGGGGGATACTACAAGTAGGAGTTTATGGCCCATATAATCCTCCAGAAAAAAACCTATGAGGAGTTTAGACTACAGCTCAGATGGGATCAGGAATGAACAGGGCAGCAGGCGCTCAGCATTCTGGGTTGCCGTTGAGGGACTTGAAATAAGTTGCCATGATATGGGCATAGCGTCAATATAGGGTTTTCTTACTGTAGTAACTTAAGTTACGTTCCTGAACAGCAACCCAGCAGTTTCGGGCACACATAACCTCTATTTAGCCCCTATATAACCCCTACAAACCCTAATAGTTTCCATTTTCTTTTCCATTATCCCTATATAACCCCAATATATACCCCATTATAATCCCTATAATCCCTATAGTTTCCATTTTCTTTTCCATTATCCCTATATAACCGTATATCACCGTCTGGCACTCACTGGAAGCAGGTGTCGACCATTGGAGCTTCAGCTCGGGCGACCGTCCATCCAATGTCAAGAAGAATGACATCCAAGCTGAGGCTGGCCATGTCGGCCATGTGGGTTTAGGGTTTATAGTTTAGGGTTTAGGGATGTAACCCCCCGATAATGGAGAATCAAATGAAAAAGAACCAGGAAAACTAAATGGAAGCTAGAATTATATAGGGTCTATAGGGTTCTGCTAGTTCCCCAAATGGGGACCCAAAGATGAACTATAGACCGCACAATACTATAGTCCTTATTCTGGGACCTCCAAAAGGGGCCCCTCATTTCGGGAAACCCCCTCCTCATTATCATCACCATCATCACCATCATCATCATCATCACCATTATCATGTGACAGGTAGGTCTTGCAAGTGTCCGGAGCGCGCCTGCAGATTCTAGTCCAAGCGAGAATGGCCCCTTCTAAAGCAACGCTGTAGGGAGAGCGACGTTGACAGGTTTGACTTTCACTGCGATTCGCCAGGTGACGGTGGAAGAGGGCCACGCGATGATTGGTGAAGTGATAGCTGACTACATGAGCTCTCTGTTCGGCTCCGATGCCGAGAAGGCGGCAGCTGGGGCGAAGATCGTGGAAGCCGAGCCCTGCCTGCATTGCCTTGCCTGGGGTTGTTCTTGTCAAAGTAGGTGAGGTCATGTGAGATCTTGAGTCTTGAAGTTGCTGGATGTTGCTGTTTTTTTTTGCGCAGCTACTAAGGTCAAGAAGACAGGAGAGCTCGTGGAATCTTGGGCATGCAGCATCTTTCTCAGCGCATAGTGCTTCGGGGACTCAAAGCTCTTTCTTTGTCTTTCGTAGCGGGATCCTCCTCTTGTTTTAAGCTTCCCGCTTTCTTGTCTCTCGGGCAAAGGCCAACAGGCAAGCAAGCTAGCCGAGCAAGCCAGAAAGCAAGCAAGCAAGCCAGCGGGCAATCTTCGAGGCTTTTAGCTGCAGAAAAAGGTAGCCCGTCAGCAAGCAAAGCAAGTGACTGAGCAAGCAAGCAAGCAAGAGAGTGGCAAACGTCCCCTTGCAATCTGAATTTCGGAATGCCAAGAACCGAAACCCTGGGCCCTAGGCCTTGGAACTTTGATCTAGAATAAGCCCCCGTCCGAAAACTTGCAAGCGTAAAGCATCAAGCCGATTCTACACCCCCTAAAGCTCTCCTTCCATTCTACTACACCTTGAAAAAACAAAGCAGCCTCAGATGATCCTACTTAGTTAGGTCTTTCCATGGTGTAAGATTCAACCCCACTCCCGGTAATGGTGCTCCTTGCTAGGGCGCAGTGCAAACAATGAAGACCAAACCCTAAAGCCCTCAACCCGCGGCATGAAACCTGGTACCCAAACCCGTTCCAGACGCAAAGCCAGAGAAAACTGTAACTAAGAATTTACAATCTGCCACCTGGAACCTTCTGCCTGGCAGGCAGAAAGCTGAGGGCTGAAAGAGCCTTCCAGCCCAAAACATGACAACTCCCCAGACCCTCAGCCCAAATCCCAGAACCAAAATCCCTAAGCCTTCCAATCCCCAAAACCAGGAGATGCCTGTATAAAACCCCAAAAGATCCTCGACTCCAGTTGGAAGAAGGTAGGGTTTAGGGTTCAGGGTTCAGGGTTTAGGGTTTAGGGTTTAGGGGGATCAGAAAGGCGTGCACCAAAAACAGGACAACGGAGGGCAAAACTCAAGCTGCAAGATGATTTTTGACCCCTTGTAGAACCCCTGTGATCCCTGTAGCTTCCATTTTCTTTTCCATTACCGTTTAGGGTGTAGGGTTTAGGGTTTAGGGTTTATAGAATACCTTAACATACCCTATACCCCCTAGTCTCCTCAAGCTATGATTATGGATAACAGGTGCGTTTAGTAGTATGGCTACGAACAAGACAAGCCTGGAAGCCAACCTGCCAAGCCTCAACACCAAAAAACCGACGGCATACAACTACAAAATGAGCCATAGTCTGAACTCATTAAAGAGGGGTTATATAGAGGATGATATAATGTAAGGGATTATATAGCTTAGGGTTTAGGGTCGAACTCCTGACAGAGGGGCTATACGGGGCTTATCTAGGGGAGTATTATAATGGTTACTAAGGGGGATACTGGGAGTTAGACAAAGGCTGAAATCCTGTCTCATGACGCAAGGCTGAAGCCCGAAATTCCGAATGCTAAACCTGCTTCACACTCTGACATCCGAAGACCCTTCTGGGGGTTTCCGAAAATTAGGGCTACCATTTTGGGGGTCCCCATAATCAGGATTATGGTATCTTTTCGGTCCATATATTGGGCCCCTTCTATTTATGGAAACCCAAGCGTAAAGCGGCGAATCTGAGGCCCTAGGCCCTGAATGAAGAACACGAAAATCTTCACAAGTCCCACATCCTGGAAACATCTCGAAGACGCGAAGCTCTGAAGGCTTAGGGATCAAACCCTACCTACGCCCTGATCTTCACCTCAAGCTTCAGAAACCGCAAACCCTTCGACTGAAAACCTGCAACAACGGACCGAGTAGCCAGGAAAAGGCTTGGACTTGTTCCATCACTCTCTGCTTCTGGTTGATTTAGGATTTAGGGTTTAGGGCTACGGGTCAAAAACTTCCATTTTCAAGAGATCGGTTTCCATTTTCTTTTCCATCATCCCAAAATATTTTCTATACAATACCCGATTATACTATACTAGTTTCCATTTTCTTTTCCATAATTAATACGGTTAGTATTACTATTCAGGAACCCATCCTGGCAGCAATGCACTTGGAGGGCTACCACAACCTGAATCCTCCATGCAACAGCGACTATCCCACCAACCCGACTTGCCAGTACGCCAAGTATCTTGGCTTGAACGCATGCGCAATGTTTTTTGTGGCAGATTCCGCTTACGCCCATTTGACTTGCATTGTACTTTCTACTTACTAGTGGTATCTATCTTCCCTCATTTCCTACTAACCCCCGGTAGGTCTAGTGAGGTATCCTAGACCCTAAGCCCCAGACCCTAAATCCCAAGCCCTAAACCCTTGCTGCCACCGAAAAGGTGCGAAGGGGTGACAAAAAAAAAGACCTAAACTCTAAACATAAATCCTAAACCCTGAGCCCCAAAGGTATCCTGACAAGTCCCTGCTGCCACCGGCTGGCCCTCCCAAGCCCATGCCTCCAGCTGACTGCACCTGTGGCAGCTTCTGGGCAGCATGGATTTAGGTGTCAGAGTTTAGGCTGGGATATGTAGGGATAAATGGGGATGTTATCCTCATGACGGAGAATCACATGGAAAAGGAATTGGAAAATGAAATGGCAAGCATCACGTGGGGGTTTACCAAAACTAGGGGTACCTCTAACGGGTAACATAGGGGCTATACGGTGCTATTTGGGGGTTATGTAAGGTTTGAAGTTTAGGGGTTTCAGGGTCTGCCAAAATCAGGCGTACCTGTTTGGGGTTCTTCATAATAAGGATTATGATATCTTTGGGGTCATATATTGTGGTTTTCTTTAGGAAAACTACCAGGTGACAACGCAGCCATTGCAAGCAAGCACGTACCAATATTATAAGGCCTAAATGGGGATAATGGAAACAAAAGTTTAAGCTACTATTTAGGGTTTAAGGTGTAGCGATATCCCCCACAGTAAAGCACAGCCTCATGACATGCATTGTTGGCCTGGCAAATGATTAGCGCCGGCAGGTGACTGGGTGGCAAACACAGCTGCCAACATGGTGGCTGGTTTCGAGAAGACCCCCGCATCTCAGACGAAGCTCGTCACCAAGGACCTTGTCAAGCTTGACGCAAAGGATTGTCAACGAAGTACTTCTCCAGATGCTCTGAACGGACATGTAGACGGATTTTTTACTGCATCATGACCAGCTGGAGGATGCGTTCCACGACGTCTCCGATGTGAGGCCGTTCCACTTGCCCCACATCTTTGAGCCCCAGCTGCTTGATGGCAACTGCAGCTGACATCATTCGCAGTTCTAGGATCTCAAAGTAATGTCGTCGGGTGCAGGCCGCATTTGTGTCATTCTGCTGAGGCCGGGAACCGCTTGCTCAGACCCTGCGACGTGCGTCATCAATGCCACCACCGTGTCGATGCCGATCTATGATTGGAAGGCTATAGCAGTGTCAGGTTTGAAGAAGTTGGGTGCGTTCTGTTCGCGTGTCAAAGAAGCAAGTGTTTTACTTTTTCCCGCAGGTTGCGAGGCAGTTTTGGGACTGTGTGCCAGGACGACTTCGACGTAGGCCTTTGGCCCATTACCGCCAGCGAGTTCCGCACTTCAGCTTGAATGGCTACTTAAATTTGAAAGGGCCTTGACGCTCCACGGGTGCATGCCAGGTGTACTCTTGCCAAGCAAGATAGGATCCTATCAGCTTGGTTTAGCATCCTGATGCATGGTGAGCAGAGGCACCAAGTTCAAGTCCCGCGAGGCTCTGCAACAGGCAGGGAAGAGGTCTCTTCTTTTGGGGGCTTCCTTCTGCTCAGCCACCTGTAAGCACATGTCTGTCTGCTGAAGCACGAGGCTGCGGGACTTCAGGACGTCAACTACACAGCAACAGCTAATTGGATGCAAAAGTATGGTTTGCTCATGGCCAGGTTGTACGTGTCTTGCAGCTGATTCGCGATGTACCTACTGCGCTGTGCGCAGAGTTCTTCCAAGGACGAGTTGAACACCGAAATCTGCAAGTCCATCAACCAGGCCGAGCTCCATGCCCCGGGTGCGTTCAACAGACTTGCTTAGAGACATTATTGCCATTATTGCTGCCCTACTGCTCTAAACCATAAATGGTAGTTTCCGTTGTCTTTCCATCATCCTATTATTACAATTTTTACTAGTATTGCAATTGGTCTCCGGGTACTTTTTGCAGTTTCCATTTTCCCTTCCATTCCCATTGCTACTCAACAAATACTATACTATTACTACACTATTGCTTTATTATTGCTATGTTCTTATCATATTCTTGCTATGTTATTACTATCCTAGTACTATATCACTGCTATTTGGTATCCACTTATTCTTATCATATTGTTGCTATAATATTACTATCCTAGTACCCCTAAACCCTAAACCCTAAACTATATCACTGCTATTTGGTATCCACTTACTTACTTTTTTCAGATGTCAGGCGGCCTACGACTGGGCCCTGAAGACCGCCTCCAGCAAGGTCGGGCTCTGTGGGCTGTGAGTGTATCGAAGCAGAATATACCATTAGATACCATAATATACCACGCTATAGCAGAATATACTATAATCGATTATAGTATCTACTATAATCTACTATAATATACTATAACATACTATAATATATTATAATCTAGTATAATACACTACAATCTTCTATAATATATGGAAGCACGAAAGCAGCTGCCTTCCCAGGCCCGCGACCGCTTCCTGAAGCACGGCCAGCCATATGTTTTTGTGGAGGACTGCTGGGCAGGGTTTTCAGAGGGATGCCCTCGTATCTGATGGGATGAAAAGCACTGCGAGCAAGAAAGTTGCATGCCATTTGAGCTATAGTCTAAACTCCTAAAAGAGGGTTATACAGGGTATTATTAGGGGGGATACTAGGAGTTTAGACTACAGCTCATTTAGATCGCGCCTCCAGACAGCAGCCAAGAAAGCTGACCAGGTACGACCTGCAGGTGCCATCTTTTATTTGGGGATACTATGGTACCCAGCATAGAGTAAGATATATGAGGAATATGATCTTACTGGGTTTAACAACTAAAAAAACGCTACTCACATGGCTTTCAGTGCCCTCACGCCGTGATGTCTCCAGATCAGGACAAGAAGTCCGGCTTCGGCATTACGGGTCCAACATGGATCCACGATGCGCTGTCCTTCACTCCTAGCCAGGACCATCTGCTGCCAACGCCTTGCAATATAGTAAGAATATGGCAAAAATGTAGTAACGATATAGTAGTAATAGAGTAATAGTAGAGTAATGAGTAATAGTAGGGTAATAATATAGTAGGAATATAGTGACACTATAGTAATAATGGTGTATTGGGTATGGACCTGGGCGTTTGGATCCATGATGAGTGCTTGCCTCGAAGTTGTTGGTGTGGAAGACTTCCACGACAGAGTCCGTGTCCAGGACAAGAAAACGGTCGCTGTGCAATCCCACTACTTCCCCCTGAAGAACAAGACACTGAGCTACATCTAGTGACGGCCTTTCATACACTCTCATGGGCTTGTAGGTGCGCATGCGCTTGCTCCAGTCCTGGCATGGGATCTTTGGAACGCCTCGGTTGGCCTTGCTTGCTGAGGAACTTGGGGGACGTGCAACTTAGCAGCATGTGTTTGACCATAGTAGGCAGTGCACTTGACTTCACTTCTGGACTGAGCTGGTCTTGAGCTTGAAAGCAATGTTTAAGCTGAATGCAGCCGCCATGCACTTCCAAATGTTTTCTTTCACAAGACGAGCTGATGGCGGCCTTGAAGTTACAGTCCCCCTTAAGTGGATAGAATATTGAATATGGGATATATGGGGATCTTACTCTATTGTACCCAAAACTTTTTTTCTGTCTACTTAAGGGGGACTATAAAGTTCGTCAAGAATGAGGTCGTTCGTCCAGACTGTCGGCTATCACTACTGCAAGCTCTTGTCGCCAGCGCGCGCCATGGAATGGATCTACGTGGACGGCTTGAAGGTGCATCCCCGCCATGGGCCCAATGTGGTCTTAAAGTACGAACAAAAGTGTGCACAAGAAGAATCCGGTGACCTAATTGACACTCCTGCGCCAGGCGCATTCTGCAGATCTAGTTATAGCATGTGTACCAGATGACATAGTGCTAGAATGAGCTTGTCCTGATTGATCTAATCGATCATCAGGAAGGACAGCGGAGCAACTTACCTCCCAGTCAGACAAACATCACCTGACCAATTTTGGGCCTGGTTCGTATGCTACCCTAAACCCTAAAGCCTAAACCCCCAAACCCTGAGTAGTAGAAGAGGGCCAGTACATCCCTGTGTGCCGCAGGAATTCTACGGCACCCGGGATGATCAGATTCAGATCGTGGTGTAACTGCCGGCCCCTCAACTGGTTTTAGTTAGCTGGGAATGCAGGAATGGATCCTCATTTTTAATCCCTATATAACCCATTAAAGTAGTTTCCATTTTCTTTTCCGTTCTTCCTATGTAAGCCCAATATATACCCTATAATCCTGATATAACCCCTATATTATCCCCATACTCCCTGCAGTTTCCATTTTCTTTTCCACTCCTTCATTCCCAGCTAACCAGAGGCCCCTCAAAGCATTTCAAGCACGCAGCGGCGGCGGTCGAGTGAAATGATGCGTTTGGTGGCCCAGGATTCCGCTGGATTCCAACCTCGAGAGTGGCGACTCTTATTACCATTATCATGATAGTGGTTATTGTTGTTGTTATTATTACTGCTACAATTATTGTTATCATGAGAATTATTGCTATTAATACTATTTTCATGAGTTTCAGGTTTTGGCTTTCAATGCTAGGAACAGGAAGTAGAGGATGCGTGGAGCAGCCAAGGTGCTTTGCACATTAGTGCGGAGTGAGCCGCCTTGGCCTGTGGGTGTTCTGCCCGACCCTTTCCTTTTTGCCTCAGTCCCCCAATCCTGCGAGACTCTCAGAGGGCCTTCGCGGGCGGATTGTTTCAACGCCAGAACTGACTGCGCTGACGTCTCGCACTTGGTGGGATGCGCGCTCCTGCTTCAGGGACTCCTCTAGTTTTCTGAGCCAACATGAGTGGCTCGCCAAGCTCTGGCAGCTGTCACACAGCTTTCTCAGCGTCGCTGGAGAGAGCAAGGCAGGCTAGCTTGGAACGTCCCACTTAAGTGGGTTCGAACCCTCGCGAGCTTTAGCCGTTGTTAGGCACATGCCTCGGCATGTAGCGCAGTGTGGCAGAAAAAGAGACACCTTCCGAAGATCTCCTTACTAGGGGTTGGTAGGGAATGGGCGGGAATAGGGGAGTATTATAATCTCAATATAATGCTTACATTTTGTATTCCCCTTATTCCCTACTAACCCCAGTAAGTTTCACAAGATTTCTTAGTTCGCACTGGTTTGCCTGCCTTAACCCTTAACCGTTAACCCCTTGCCCCGCTTCGAAGCAGGACCGCGGATGTCTCTGCGTGGAAGTCTGCTGTTGCCCTGGGCTTGCGCTGAGCGCAAATCGGCCTGGGAGCCCAATAGTAGGGTTTAGGGTTTAGGGTTTCGTAGTAAGAATAGTAAAGATAATAGTAGCAATAATAGAAATACTAATAGTTGTAAGCATAGGAATAATAGTAGTAATCCAGCAATAAGAATAGTAGTAAGAATAGAAATAGTGATACCAGTTGTAGTCATAGCGCTAGAAATTATAGTTTTTTTGGCTATGGCTTGCCTGGCGTTTGCTGGCATTCGTTTGGGGCATGATGCAAGGATTTTACTCGAACGGCCAAGCACAAGGGTCTTTGAAGTACACGGTCTTGCTTTTCGCCTGTCTTTGTCAACATGTACCATGTACCTGTGGCTGCCGCAAGCTACGATGTCAAAGCATGCACGGCTGGGAGCACGTTGATCCTAGCACATCCTTAGCACTTCAGGTTTATGGTGCAGACCCGCTTCGACAAGGAGAATACACCTTGCGATGACTGCATCATCACAGGCACCTGCCTGTTTGCAAGGGACCCAGTGCTGGCTGATCTCCCGTAGATGCCTTGGATATGCTTGTTGCTTCTGATGGCTTACAAACTTGATGGCTGTATCTAGCTTGCGTGGGCGAGTGCAGGACATTTGAGCTTGTGTCCTTGCATCTGTGACCACGACGTAGCGGTTTTCTGCACTCTGTGGTACATGGTACTAGTAGTTTCTTTGAATAGGGGGACCTCAACATAGACCCCAAAACTCTAGAATCCTTAAAAGGGCACTCCCAAAAAGGTACTCCTAATTTAAGAAAACCTTATCCCTAAACTTCAAACCCTATAAAACCCCCGTGTAGAAGCTACATAGCCCCTATGTAACCTCTATTAGCCACCTTAAAGGCACCCCTAATCTTGGGAACCCCCCCGCGTTGCCTTTCCGGATGAGGTCTACATCTTGGACATAGCGAGGCCCGAAAGTGACTTATGGGCGCACCGGGGCAGGGGCGACAGCAAAGATGACTTGTGGTAGAGGGTTTAGGGTTTACGGTTGGGTGTTTAGGGTTTAGGAGATATCAGCCCCCCAATAATGGAGAATCAAACGGAAAAGGACATGGAAAATGAAGTGGAAGCTAGGATTATACAGTGGCTTGTAATAGTTTCCCAAAATACGGAGACCTCAAAAAACCCCATAATACTTTAGTCCTATTGGGCTCCTGCAAAAGGTAACCCTGATTTCGGGAAACCCTAAAGCCTATCTAAAAGCCCTAGATAGCCCCTATAAAGCCCCCTTTAAACCCTGGTATCCCTCTTTGAAGGTACCCTTAACTTTCCTTATGTATGCAGGTGTTTCATTGACATACCCCAGGAGATTGACTTCCTGGCAGACTGTAGCCTGGCACGCATGATCCGTTGGATAATGTAGACGCCTTACTAATAACTCCCCCCCCCATAGGGGTTATAATAGGGATCCTAAACATTTACGGCCTTAAGAGAAGAGGGTTTATAAATCATAAGCTTCTTACAGCTTCTTGTCGGTATTCTTGCTGTCTCTTAGTTAGCAGGGAGTAAGGGAAATATCCTCTATGTAATCCCTATGCAATATATTCCCATATTCCCTACTAAGAACCAGTAAGTGTTCTACGTTGGGTGATTGCGAGACATGGCACTTCCGCGAAACCACAGCTTTGGCAGGCCCCAAGTTGCTGTTGTTCTCAAATGCATGTTCTGTACTGTTTTCAGGAATTTGTGATAATTTGTATTATACTATAACCCTGAGGAAATATTAAAAATGGCATTTTTGTTCTAGGTCTAAGGAAACTACAGGGTTAGGTGGACTCCCCATCTTGTCATAGTTGTATAAGAGTAGAAGAGGACCCTAATAAAATCACCATGATCCCTTCTAGTCACTATTACAGTGTGTGGGGGGTCCTCCTAAGATACAGGTATCAAGCTGTGAAAGGCTGGGAAGTCTGCGTCTGCAGGTTGTATGATTGACCAACAATTGAGGAATTGGTTAACGACAGGTTAGCAACACAGCGTACAACTTACTGGTTCTTAGTAGGGAATGGGGGAATACAATCCCTGCATAATCCACATTTTATATTCCCCTTCACTAAGCACGTGTAACATAAACTGTTCCAAGGTGTTTTTTCCAAGGTGTTTTTTCAGTATGGAAGGCGAGTAAATGTCCATTGACTCTAGAAAATGTTCCAGCAATGGGTGTGAGAAGGCCCAACATATGCTGATCAATCACAATTTTCAAACCTGGCTGTCAATGTTTATGTGCATAAGTTGGCACCATACAGTCTCAAGCGGAGCATTGTGCGCCTTCCTCCAAACCAGTTCTTGTTTGAGTCATATCTGAGGTCTGGTCATGACTGTGACTGGATGCATGTATGCCCAGCAGCAGATTGAGATCAACGAGATCAAGAAAAACGGCTTCCAAGGCCACATCGGAGCATGAATCAGGAGAGCTGAACAAGCAGCAATATAGGGGACTAAATAATTACCTATATCATGGTTCCATATTCCTTATATAATTATAGTATATGGTACCTCAAATGGACCTGAACATGATGTTGGTAATAATTTAGGCCCCTGTAGTATGCCAGTGCTGCCAGGCATTCCGATGCTCATCATGAACGCGATGCCGCCATCGCAGCAGCAAATGTTCCAGAAGGTGCAGCAATGACTTCCAGCGCTGAGTTTATGGTAAATGAACCTGTATAACCTTATATACTATAGTAGTTTCCATTTTCTTTTCCATCATCCCAATTTATCCCCTACAGTGGAACAGCTGGAGGTGAACATGCATGGTGGCGGCATGCCTCCCAGCATGGTGGGGGCACCGCAGCCACAGTACCCGCGGCAAGTGGATCACTTGTGAGTTGGCTTCAATGGTCAGGCTAAAGCTTCTTGTTTGTTTAGTATGTTGTAACATATTATGGTATGTAATATTAGGGTTATGGTAATATTGGGGTAATAGTGAGATAATGGAAAAGAAATGGAAACTACTTTGGCCTTGGCTTCTGCCCACTTTTTTGCTTCAGATCTTGGACCCTTTCCAAGTGCAGGGTTTTCAACGCAGCTACTTGTAGTGCGCGCATTGCTCAGGAGGCTCAGGACGTACTTTACAGCTAATTGGGCCATCAAAGATATGGTAGTTTCCCAAAATTGTGGGACCCCACTATAGACCCCAAAATACTATAGTCCTTATTATTGCGCTGCCTAAACAGGTACCCCTAACTGTGGGAAACTCCCATATTGCTCAAGCTTCGCGTAGCAAGTACGGCACAGCCTGCAGATCTACGTGTGTGCGGATTGGGATATAGGGGATACATTGGGATAATGGAAAAGAACATGGAAACTACTATAGTATGTAGGGTTATATAGGGGTACATCATAGATCTCTGTGTGCTGCTCCTTTACAGGTCTTCATGCCATGCCCTGTTGCTAGACCAGCTACAGTCACAGCCTTCCAACTTGTCCTGTGCCAGGTACATGGACCCGTACCAGCCGCTGCCCCAATAGATCAAGCGGGAGTGTGGTGTAGCGGCGCATGCCCTAAACCCCTAAACCCTAAACCCCTAAACCCAAACCCCTAACCCCAAAACCCAAAACCCTAAACCCAAAACCCCAAAACCCAAAACCCAAAACCCTAAACCCCTCAACCCAA
>CAJNIZ010007914.1:61331-81870 GCA_905231905.1 Symbiodinium pilosum
GGGTGGATGCTGCCATCTATGATATTAGGATCCCTACTCCTTTTAAGGGCCTGAATATCAGGATCCCTACTCCTTTTAAGGGCCTTGATATTAGGATCCCTGATTAATAAACCACCTCCTTTTCTGGGTAGGCACCTGAAATATTGAATATTTTCCTTGATGGCTTTAAGAAGGGACCCTATATACTAACATTTTTCAATCGGCTTTAGGGGCCAACCCAGTTTTAAGGGCCTTGATATTAGGATCCCTATTAAGAATCTTTACTAAGGGGAGGGGGTTTATTAATGAGGGGTCTACATTACTTGTTGTCTGGCTAAGATGAGCTATAGTCTGAACTCCTTAAAGGGGAGTTGTATAGAGGATTGTATAGGGGATTATATAGGGTTTAGGGTTTATGGTTCAGGGTTCAGGGTTTAAACTCTTTAAAAGGGGGTTGTAAAAGGGAGTATATATGGGAGCGTTGAGGTTATTAAGAGGGCTACTAGGAGCTTAGACTATAGCTCGTATAACCCCATTGTAGTAGTTTCCAATTTCTTTTCCATTATCCCTATATAACTCCAATATATCCCCCTATAAGGCCCCCATATTCATATGACCCCATATCCTTGCATCTGCGCTTGCCTGCGAGCTCTATACACCTGCGAATCAGGCAGAAGCTCCATGCGAAATGGTCAGGCAGGTCTTGTTGCCTAAGATGTGTTAAGCTTGCAACTGCAGCAGGAGGGATGCCCAAGAACACGGAAGCAGGTATTGTTATCATTACTACTAAATTCATTATTACAGTTATTACTTATTCTTATTGCGTATACTTATCATGAATATTATGGTTATTAATATTACAAATACTATTACTGCCATTATTCCTTGTATTATTACTATTGCTACTACATTGCTATTTTCATTAATATTGCAAGTATTCGTGTTATTATACTTACTATCATTTTTGGTATCTTTATTAGTGACTGCCAGACCAATCGGCCAGAGGCCTGAGCCTGCACTGCAGTGCCAGTGGCAGCCAGCACAGCCGCCGCCCGCACCCGCTCCTGGGTTGCTGTTAAGGACTAAGTCACCCTAATGGGCACATATATATATATACAGAGTAGATAGAGTTTAGGGTGTAGGGTTAAGGAACTTAAGTTAAGTTACCAGAATGGGTATACATGTAGTAATTAATCGGGTTTCCTTAATATAGTACCTTAAACTAAATTCCCTAAATCCCTATGTTCCCCCAGTTTCCATTTTCTTTTCCATTTGATTCTCCATTATAGGGGGATAATGGAACTATCCCAATATAGTACCTTAAGCCCTAAACCCTAAACCCTAAACGTTCCTTAACAGCAACCCAGGCTCAGCAGATGCAGCCAACGTTCGTGGGGTTGACCGTGGCAGACTGAGATCTAAAGGGGGTTATACCCTAATAATGGAGAATCAAATGGAAAAGAAAATGGAAAATGAAATGGAAACTGGGATTATAGGGTAGTTTATAGGGGTTAGGGTTTAATGTGAGCCATAGTCCAAACTCCTCAGAGGGGGATTGTGTAGGGGAGTATTACAGGGGAGTAGTATAGGGGTTATTAAGGGGGATACTGGGAGTTTAGACTATGGCTTAGATGAAGATGCGGAATTTCTAATCTTGCTTTCAACTCAAAGTGTTGTTCGTTGAAACCTGGATTCAACCAAGCCCTGGGCACCCGCCATCCCAGGCGCCAGCCGCGGGGGGGGGCTGTTGCTGGGAGCCTGTCACCGCCGTGCAAAGGCAGGGGGGTTATATAGATTTATATAGAGGATTATACGTATTTGTATAGGGTTTAGGGCTTTTGAGCAGCGTTTGGCATCGCGCTGCTAGTTGAAAGCTGAATGAACTTATGAATATCAACATGCAATCTCAGTGCGAGATTCGAGAGATGCAAGTGTCAAGGCCCACGTCCCCGAGCAATGCCTGTGGTCTGCAGCTCAGAGTGCCAGGGTCGCCTTTTGTGTCTGTCAATATCCAAAATCCAAAATTAGTGGTACCATTTTGGGGTCCCCATAATTAGTATGATCGCATTTTGGGGTCTCTATTGGGGGTCCCTGTTTGGGAAATCACCAAGAATGATCTGAATGAACTCATGAACTTGCCAATTTGTTAGCAACGACGTTCTGATGAAGGTCCGCGGAGCCTCTCACCACCGCAGTTGAGCTCGCGGCCGGTATGGTCCTTAGTGACACTATGCAATCAAACCAGTCATGCACCTTCCTCCGCAGGAAGCAGCTTCGTCTTGGATCAGTGCATTTTGAGCAGTGTATTGGATTCCCTAAACCCTAAACTGGAGTGGGGAGGGGGTGGGGGGCGAGGGCTTACCTTGAACTCTCCCGGGTTCAGATCTTGATGGGGGCCCAACGCCTTTTCCCAAGGGCCTTTTGCACAGCCTGGCACCTCACAGGCTTAAAGAGGGATGCAATGGAGAAGGTTTACCTTGAACGTTGAAATATTTAGAGGTTCAGGGGTAAAGAGCCTGCAGAACTTCCGGAGGGCAAGCAGAAGTGAAAGAAGAGAAAAGAGCATGGGTCCTGTTAATACTGAGTGGCGTTATACACTGGTTCTTGCAAGTTCTGACCAGACAGGGATGTTCAAGCTATAGGGCGAAACCCTGGCTCATTCTCCAGGGGATTGAGAAAGCCCATGGTGGAGATGGAGGAGGAGGAGGAGTGGAGGAGGGGAGCATGCTCAAGGACACCGTCCCAGAGAAAAAAGAAACATCCACTTCAATTTAGCTTCTAAGTTCCCAGATGAGGGTTTTCATGCCTCCCAGAAGCAACCCATGACCCTTTAGGAACGTAGCGTGCCAGCCAGAACAGAACAACAGCTTGAGGGTCCCAAATGCTGTCTACCAACAAGAAACCTTCACCAAAGCTAGCGAGTGTCAGAAAGAACAGAATTGAATAGAGTCTCATGCCTATTCTTCCCCCTTTTGAATGGCCTCTGAAACGGAAATTCCCGATCATAATTTGAAAGCGTCTGCTGCTAGAGTCCCCCTTAAGTAGATAGAATATGGCGTTGGGTATATTATGATAACATCCCCATATGCCCCATATTCTATCTACTTAAGGGGGACTATATAGTTCCTCATGGCTTTGAGTGTGACAGCGCCTTCCAAGGATCCCCGGCCATTTCAGACACACCCCATTGCAAGAAAATAACTTGCCGCCAGTCTTGCATGCGAACCTAGTAGTAATAATGATCATAATGATAAGAATGATAATAATGGTAGTAATGATGATAGTAATATTCATACTTATTGGAATTTTAGTAATAAGTGTAATACTATCGATAAATGATGGAGCAGGTGATGACAACGCTTCCAGCATACCAGGCCCAGGGCTAGTTGAAGGAGTGTTCACACGCAAACGACAAGCTGGTATGGACTTGTAACCTGAGCTGTTGTCTAAAGTCCTTAAAGGGGGTTACATAGGGACGTTTGTAGGGGTTATTGAGCGGGATACTATTAGCTAAATTGGCTCTGTTTTCAGGTGCACCCGCAGCAATACCTCCAGCAACAGCAGGACGTCCATTGTCGCCTGCCGTCACCTCCGCCGCTGCCCTGGAGCTTTGCTAACAAGAAGAGACACCTGCATCTGTGTACGGCCCATTTCAATGGGATACATCTCAACATGAACGCTGCCTGGCCTCTGCTGCATACGGCTTCTAAAGCGGCGTATGCCCGCAGAAGAGGAGCCAAAGTGCTTCCTCAATGGCTTTACCATGGATGCTTTGCTGTGGATGTAACAGCCCCCTTACTCAGATGCTTGACAATGGAGAACTACTATAATGGGTTACTATAGATGTTTAGGTATTGGGGTTATATAGGGACAATGGAAAAGAAAATGGAAGCTACTATAGTATCTAGGGTTAGAAATGACCTGAGCAAGGATGCAGTTGCGATGAGCTGACTACACGCAGTGGCAGTTCTTGTCCACAGCTGCGCAGCTTGTGTGGCCTGTAGCTGCTATAGTGGGCCAGGCTTTCCACCTTATTGTAGTCTCTGTAGGATTAAAAATTTTCAGTATAGTATAACCCCAGTTAAGGAATTGCTATTTTATTTCTTATAGCTCTAGGGAGACTGCAGCTTAAAGAATTTTCTTAACCAGCTTGCTGAAAAAGAAACGCAATGGCGCTGGCTTTCCCCGCGCCTCGAAGCCCCACGGTTGTCCTGCCGCGTCCCGTAGGCCGCCGACTAGGCCTGGCCCCGCAAAACCTGAAATCTAACATCGGGGATGCGGTTAAGGAACTCAATTTAAGTTACATTATCCCCATATGATGAAGAATCAAATGCAAAAGAACATGGAACATGAAACGGAAACTGAATGAATATAGGAATTTAAGGAACTCATTTTAAGTTACTTTTTTGTGACTCGGGTAACTTGATTAATTAAGTTCCTTAACAGCAACCCAGACATGGGTCTGTCAAAGTTTGGTTCTGAAACAATGCATGTAAAGAGCTCAGGTAGACCAGACACATTAAGTAGTCATTGTTATGATTACTAGCATTGTTATTATTACTACAACTATTCGTATTCTTACTATTATTCATGTTTTTATGAGTATTATTACTATTGGTATTCTTACTACGATTCTTGTTCTTGTTTTTATTTGGGGGGCAAGGAAGCAGAAGGAGGCCAGAACTTGATAGTCTTTGTGCAGCAGAAATCTTCCTGTATGTTGGTGCATGTGGGGTCTAGGTCTAGGGTCTAGGGTCTAGGGTTTAGGGTTTAGGGTTTAGGGCTCAGAGTTTAGGGTTTGATAGTTGTCCAATGATCTAACGTCCTCTGAGCACGAAGCTGCATGACAAAGAGTGGCAAGTGCAGCAAAATGCCACAAACACCTGGCTTGCGGAACCACTTCAGTATCTCTTAGGTGGACGCCCTACCCAGTAATAGTGGTGACTATAAGGGATAGTAAGGATTATATAGGGTCCTCTTATATTCCGATTATACCACTATTACAGGGAGGGGGGTTCCTCCTAAAGTATCTCTGACTGGATCTGCTAGGCCCGCAAACGCAGAGGCAGGAGACACATGCAGTAAGGGCTGCCTTGGCTGTGGCGATGGTGCTGCCTGCACAGCGACAGTGCCACGCCCGACGATGTTCCTCGCGAGGCCAAGCAGAAGTGCGTGGCATCCGATTCCCATTACTACGCACAGATATTATATATATTATTAGTGATATTCTTAGTATCCTTCATATTATTAACATCAGTGATATGTAGCAGTGTTCTCCTTAAGATTGTTACTAGTAGTGGCAGTTCCGAAGCGCCAGGATCAGATCCAGCCTGTCTGCAAGCAGACAGCCCGGAGCCTTGGGCCTGGTGGGGCGCGGGCACCGCTGAGGAGCAAAGCCGTTTTCAGGGTTCTTACTATTGGGGTTTCCCTGGTTTTCAAAACCAGGGATAGCTTTTTGGGGTTCCCATAGTAAGGATTATAGTATATTGGGGTCTATATTGGGGTTCCCCTTTTTTTGGGAAACTACCACTTACCCCTACATCACCCCTTTCATTACCCCTATATTACCCCCCTACATAGCCCGAATTAATCCCAATCTAATGGATCCAGATGCAGGCAGCCCGGTATCAAGTTCATAAACAGACCTACAAGTGAAAGGGACACTGATATGGTAGTTTCACTACATACGGGGGACCCAGTACAGACCCCCAAAATATTATACTCCTTACTATAGGGACCTCCAGAAAGTTAGCCCCTAAACCCTAAACCCTAAACCCTAAACTCTAAACCGCGTGCTGGCAGGAGTGGCCACAGCTCCTGGAGGAGTTGATGACAGATGCCAGGGGGCTGCTCAAGGACGGCTCTTGCGGCAAGCTTCGGTGCTTCATGTGGTGAACAGCATTGGGTTATATATTGTGATAATGGAAAAGAAAATGGAAGCTACTATAATGGAGAATCAAATGGAAAAGATAATGGAAAATAAAATGGAAACTACGGGGTTATATAGGGGTATATTATGTTGAGGTTATGTTTGTGTCCCTTCCGTCTCGGGTGCGCTGGGTGTGCTCGGAATGCCAGAAGGAGTTCTTCGGTCATGATGCCTTCCGACCAAAGCAGGCTGGGGGACGCTGGATCTTTTGGGCTTTGTTGTGTCACATGACCCTTATATGAACTATATTCCCCCCTATATTATTATCCCTATATCACCCCTATATTATCCCTGTGTTATCCCTATATCACCCTTATGATATCCCTATATCACCCCTACATGACCCCCATGCCTTTGCCCAGCAAGGGTTCCCGTGACGTACGCAGGAGGAGGCCCTGCGAGCTGCCATCAGCCGCGAGGCTTGCGGGCCCTAAACCCCTAAACCCCTAAACCCCTAAACCCCTAAACCCCTAAACTCGTAAACCCCTAAACCCCTAAACCCCTAAACACCTAAACCCCTAAACTGGGTCCCCTGGGTATCCTTCAGGTCTGCTTCACGGAAGCACGCGGCAGTAGCTGGGGGGGTAGCAGGGAATAAGGGAATATCTATTCTATGCGCATGACATAGGGATTATAATACAGGGGATATATATATATATATAGGGATCATATAGGGATTATATGGGGGTTATATAGGGGTTGTAATTCCTTATAACGAGAGTGGAGGTGCGAGCATGATGCATGTGACAGCTACAAAGTTACCGAACATGATTTTTTAATTTCTGTTACCTAGAATCCTAATATCTAGCTCAAATTATAATTTCTACTGGCGTTCCAAATCCCTAAACCCTAAACCCTAAACCCTAAACAGGACATAGAGCTCTATTGGCCGACGGCAGCTGGCAAGTCCCTGGTTTTCCAGCTCCTCGCAGTCCTGGCTTGGCGTAGGACCTAACATAGGGATGATGTATAGGGTTTAGGGTTTAGGGTTTAGGGTAGGGGTAATATAGGGGTCATAGAAGGGTAATGTAGGGATGATAGTTCATCAAAGCTTAACTGAGTAGTATTTTATTTGGGGATACTATGGTACCCAATATAGAGTAAGATTATATCCTCCTTTTGGGGTATAGCATTTTATATGAGGAATATAATCTTATTTGGTTTAACTACAAAAAAAACGCTACTCAACAATGTGGAGCTGGTTCAGCTCCAAAGCCCAAAGAGATGAATGCGTCTACTAACTAATTACCAATACTAGATATAAGAGATAATGGAAAAGAACATGGAAACTACTATAGTATATTGGGGTTATATTAGGGTTATATCGGGGTTATATTAAATGATTACCAACATTATGGCTCCATATTCCTTACATAACTATGGTCTATGGCACCTCAAATGGACCTCAAAATGATATTGGTAACTGTCTAGGCCTCTGTAGTAGCACCCGTAATGAGCCGCATGTTGACAACCCCATAGCATCGCGACAGATATTCACCGGACAACACCACAGGCACATTTACCGCAAGATCCCCATGTCAGTGAGCGTTTGGAGAACGGCGGCAGGAAGCGGGGAATCATCGTCGTTGTGGAGCCAACAATCCCTGTCATGCAGGCCACTGCGACAAAGGGTGATTGAAATGCTTGCAGTCAAATGAAGAAGGTAAGAAGAATCGGGCCCTTTTGGGGTTATATTGGGGTTACCGGGGTAACATTAGGGTAATATTGGGGTTGAAATGGGATAATGGAAAAGAACATGGAAACTACTATAATGGGTTATATATTTGGCATATAGGTTGGGGAACTTAGTCCGAATCCAGTCTTGATGAAGAGTTGCTGAGAACAAGAACCAGAAATCTGCAGCGCACAGCGGATTCAGCAATCTTCTTTCCGCGCAAGCAACGGTTCGGTTCTCCTGCAGCAGCATACAGTCCCCCTCAGGTAGATAGAATATGGCCTTGGGTATGTTATATGCATATATGCACTAGGCCCTTCATTAGTCGCGGCACTTTTTTCTGCTAGTCGCAGGGCCCTTTTGCAATGGCCTCCACGGTTTAAAGCCTCTATGGTCTATGGTCCTTGACTCCCTACACAATCCCTCTTAAACGTCGTGCATAGAGTCCCAATATGATCCTCAAATAGGCCTTGAATATTCCCTATACAATCCTTATATGCTGTTTTGGGAAGGGCTTTTGAGCTTTTGATTTTGTAGTGCCCTGACCTGCCGGGTGCGGGCGATAGAGAGGGTTGGAGAAAATCCTTATATGCCAACATTGCACGGCAATGCCTGCTTGCCAGGATCAGACCCAGCAGTTCAACGCCAAAGCGAGGAGCGCTAAGCTTGCCGAAGATCCCAAGGCATGTCAGGGATTTCCCGAGATTGTTTCTGCCTGGATTGTGGACGGTGGCATTCAGTTCCGACTGGCTGTGTAGCTATCACAGAGGGTAAGATAGGTGTTATATAGATAGGCATAGTCTGGGTTGCTTTCTGTGGGCTCCTGCAATATCCCGCCTCCCTAAATCCGTTTCCCATTCTGGGGTGCCCAACATAACTTCCGCGAACTCCCATGCGCTGGCTAGGCTCAACTGAAGTGGCCGTTGCTTTGGACCCTAAACCCTTGCGATAATGGAAAATCACATGGAAATTACTCTATCCTTGGGATTATATCGGGATAATGCCTAAGCCCTGGATGGATTGGATGCACTGACTGATTCGCCCATCGCCTCCATGGAAGCCTGCCCACTTGCAGGCTTGCCTTCTGGGATCTGCGCAGAAGGACGAAGCCATCATCAGTGCAGCTGTAGCCGGCGAGTATTGTTGCTGAGATGCAACTTAGGCTGTGCCATGGGTATGGTGAGTTTCCAAAATCATTTCCCAAGCCTTGTAAAAGGTCATGTATTACGGCATCTCCAGTGGGCTCCCAAAAGGTACCCTTAGGTGGTGGTGGCAGCATCGCTGAGACCTTGTCCTAACTCTGTTCCAGGACGACTGTGCGTGAGGTTTTCATGTTGCTTACAAAGCCGGCATTTTGCACACCCTAAACCCTAAACCCTAAACCCTACGGTGGCGTTGCAGCTGCTCTTCATCAGGCCTTGTGTACATGTGCCCGGAGTCGGCGACGCAGAAGTACCTGGAAGCCTTCGTCGACTTGTACGATTGCTGCTTGTCCTGATTGGACTGGAAGACTTAACTTGCATGCTCAATCACTAATGATTCAGAAGCCTAAAGGACATCTTATTTAAGCTAAATATGATTAGGGGATTCTCAAAATTGGGGGGGTACCTTTTTGGGGGTCCCCATAATAAGGATTATAGTTTTGGGGGGTCTATATTGGGTCCCCTACTTAGGGAAACTACCAATCAGGGGTCTCCCTTAATTTGCTAGTTTTCTATCGGTGGGGAAAAGTATGCTCCTGTTGTCTGAGGCTCACGGCTCTGTGCTTTCGTGGTAGATGAGGCATGCTACATGCCTCTGTGGGGCCATGCGGCTTGGAATGCATTGATAAACTAGGATTTGGGGTTCAGGACCTAAAGATAGAGCAGAGACCTTCGGAAAAGAAAGAATTGGCATAACAATAACACATTGCAGATACGCAGACAAGAAAAACATCATAATTTGCAGGCTTGCTTCGACCTGAATCCATTCCAAACGAATGAATTTGGCTAAGCTTTAAAAAGTATGAAAAGCAACGAGCAACGTGGACTTCATGGATTAGTTATGGAGTTGTTTAATTGCATGGATGGAAGCTACTGCGCGCTTGTTTTGAACATGAGAAGCCAATGGTGGTCCTCGAAAGCAATCCCATGTGATGCCTGTTTAGCACGTTCTGTTCCTATAAGCAAAAAAGGCGATATTGATCAGCCGTCGAACTACAGAACCATTTCCCTTCTGAATTCCAGTTACAAGCTTTGTGTGGGTTTATTTAGGGACTCGTTGCAGGTTGTGTTGGACCCCACAGTTTCGGCTCTCAACATGCTTCGACCTTGTTGCAGCACTTCACATGCAATTTTCCTCGCGCATCGAGCGCAGGATACAGCTGAACGAAGGGGCACTGATTTAGTCGTTACTTTCATCGATTGGGAGAAGGCATTTGACATAATACAACATGACCGGATGTCGTCTGCTTTGAAACGTTTAGGCGTTCACCAACATTTTATCGACGTTCTCGTGGATTGTTATAGACGCCCTTGCTGAATATGGCAGGCCGAACGACAAGGTAAAAAGTTGTGGTATTTGTCAAGGTTGTCTGCTTTCTCCTTACTTGTTCGTGTAGGTTATGTCTGTCATTGACCATGATGTTGGGATGAACATCATTGCCAGAATTAGGAATGTCCGGTATCACGGAGTGGATTTCGATATGATCCATTTTGTGGACGACACTTTGGCCTGAGACTATATAGGGATAGATGTTGTTCCATTGCAGTGAATGGCAACAAAGTCATCAAGTTTGTGGATGGCATATTCGACATGAAATAAACCAAAAGATGCATCCAACGCTGAAATTGTGGTATGGCTTGAATACCTTTTGGAGGGCCATAAGCTGTCCAAGACACTGGAAGTTGCAAGCATGCGACACAGTCATCAAGAACAAAAGGCTATGCGGTCTTCAGTCAGTACACTTAACGGAAGCGATGCCAATAACGTGTAAATGCCTTTCAACTTAGAGGTTTAAGGAATATCTTGGGAATAAGTACCAATTTGTCAACAGAGCAGACACAAGCGAGAGAGATATTCATAAAGCAAAGAAAGCGTTAGTCGGCTGCGGATCACACGCTACAAGAATCAAACTGTTTCCAGACCTGATGGAAAGGCGTGCAAAATTGGCTGGCCGCATTTTACCCAACCCATCGTGGGATTCCTTCCAACAAGTAAGTTATCAGCCAGATTCTGCACAGACTTTCCACTTTGGCAAAAGGCAGGTGGGGGGACGTCGGCAAAACTGGCTCTTTTCTACCAATAGATACATCTGGGAGACGTATGTAGCAGGTCCCTGCACTCCGTATACCAACGCGTGCAAGCAAAATGACTTCATTTACGAACGGGCACTTGACCGCCATTTTTGAAGCCGCTTCCCACGTGCCCAGGGTTTCACCTAGCTGCCAAGTATGGCAGGAAATTATGGCAAGAACAAAAATCTTAAACCCTGAGCACTAAACCCAACTCCTTCCTAAACCGGAATCCCTAAACATCCCTAGACCCTACACCCTGAACCCTAATCCCGAAACCCTACACATCCCTAAGACTAAACCCATTCTGCCCAAAACCCTTAAACATCCCTAGGCCCTGAACATCCCTAAGAAGCCCTGAACCCTAGACCTCACACTTTAAATCCTAAACCCTAAACATCCCTGAACCTTGGGTACTGCCCCCACCCAGTAACTGTCTATATTAGGGGTCCTATTAAGGGCTATATAGAACCATATTCTAAGTATTATCCAAATGTTACCGAGTGGGGGCAGTACCCAACCTAAACCCTAAACCCTAAACCTTAAACCCAAGTCCTCAAGGAGTTTCGGACGGCATTCCTCGACTTGGAGTGGCTCCGCGACACGCTTCCTGGCATGGGAAGGCTTTCAAGCTGGAAGATTATACTACAGAGCTTACTGGGAATATATATATATATATATAGGGTTTAGGGTTTAGGGTTTAGGGTTTGGGGTTTAGGGTTTAGGGTTTAGGGTTTAGGGCTCGGGGTTTAGGGTTAGGGTTTGGGGTTTAGGGTTTAGGGTTTAGGGTTTGGGATATGTATATGTAGATGTAGATGTATAGGTGTCTAGGGTTTAGGTTTAGGGTGTACAGGGATAATGGAAAAGAAGATGGTAACTACTACATTATACTGAGGTCTATATTGGGATTATAGTAGGGAATAAGGGAACGTAATCCCTCTAGAGTCTATTCCTTTAGTCCTGACCCCAGCAGGAAAGTGTGGCGTGTAATGTAGTTCTAGTTTTAAGTCTAGGTTGAGGATGGTTTAGGTCCAGGTCTACTAGTACTACCAGCAGTAGCAGTCGTCGCAGTCGTCGCGGTCGTGGTGGTGGTGGTGGTGGTGGTGGTGGTGGTGGTGGTGGTGGTGGTGGAGAGTGGTATCCTGGGATGCAGGGTTGACGGCCTTGTGTCAAACGCATGACAGCTTATCACAGGGCGGTCCTGCTCTGCGGTGTTATGATTTTCAGTTGAGCTATCATCTATCTGTGAGTTTCTCAGAATAGTGGTGCGTGGGGACCCCAAGGACATAGACCCCAAACCTTAAACCATAAACCCTAAACCCTAAACCCTAGCAGCTAAGGTATCGCACGGTTCCGTGCATGGCCCTGTCAGGTGCAGCGCCGCCGGCACGTCAGCAGCTGGTCAGAAAGTGGACTCGATTTGGTACTTGCCCGAAATAGGGATAGGGTTTAGGGTTTAGGGTTTCCATTATAGACCCCAATATACTATAACCCTTATTATGGGGACCCCCAAAAAGAGTACCCCTAATTTTGGGAGACCCCAATTTTTTCTGAAACGGTTCAAAGGGTTTTGGTGATTTGGGTGTTTCTCAAAATTAGAGGTCCGCTTTTGGGGGTCCCTATCATAAGGGCTATAGTACTTTGGCGTCTATTCTGAGGTCCTCCTATTTGGGGACACTACCATCTGTCGGTTAGATGAGATTGTTGAGATGTCCTGAGTGCAAAATGTTGGAGCCGGAGGTTGGCAGATCTGAAAGGCTGCTTGAATTGATCTGGGTTGCTGTTAAGGAATTTGAACTAAGTAGCCATAATATGTTAGGTGGACCCCCCCACCCAGTAATAGTGACTCTTATAGATAATGAGGATTATATTCGGGTCCTCTTATATTCCTATTATTACAGGGTGGGGGGTTCCTCCTGAGCAATGTGAGTAATTCGTAAATAAGAGGGTTTCCTTATTACGGTAACTTCATGTTAAGCTCCTTAACAGCAACTCAGCTGAAAGGCCCCTTACATTACCCTAAACCCTGAACCCTACACCCTAAATAGTAGTTTCCATTTTCATCTTCATTATCCCTGTATAATCCCTGTATAATCCTTTTTATCCCTACTTAACCCGTTTGGTCTGTTGGTCCGAGGGCCTTCATACGAAAGCAGCTGCAGCTTCGAGCACCTCACAGTGGCTCGCAGGTCAAACTTATGCTAGTTGCCTGGAATTTTTGTTTCCCCTGTCCCAGGTGCGCTACGTAGCGCACCATTTTCTCGAAATGCAAAAAATGTGTGTCTGAAGTAAGAGCATGGACCCCTTTCCAGGAGGAGGGACTTCAAGCTCCAGTTGATTATATCAAGTTTCTGTGGAATCCAAAAAAAGCAACTGCTGGAGCTTCCACTTCTCTCAGGTCAATTGTATCGATCTTGAATTTCATGACAGAAAACAGAGAATTTATTCAGTTCGCAGGAACATAGGTTTGGTTCTACCCGTGGCCGAGTTAGGGAAAGGTTGTTTGTTTTGGGCTCATTTCTTGCTAGAGAGGGAGTCTCAAATCCTTTGCCCTGCAGTTTCCATGTACAGAACCCTTACCAAACTGGTTCCGAATTAAAGGAGAATTCTTTGATTGTGGACTCCTCCGCTTTCTTACAAAAATCCTTTACTGAATATGCTTCATATTGAAAGGAACTGACACGTCCTGAGCTTCTTATTGTCTCTTCACAGAGGCCCGTAGTGCATGGATTCTAAATAAACGCCTGGATATTGTGCATCAAATTTAAAATGGAATTCTCAAAACCAAGGTTCTTGTGATTCACCATGTAAATGGCTTAGTGCATGTGATGCATTCTAAGCAGAAACTTTTAAATCCTGGCTTTATTCGCCTTTCTCTATGAATAAACCCCACTCTAAATCTATTTCAAATTTAAAGAGGAGTTCTCAAGTCTTAAAGTTTAATTCTACCGGTAGCTTACGTAATGAGTTACTGGTTGCTTCGGGCCCAAAATAGTAATTGCGCTCCTGGGCTCATGTTCTCCTCATCTTTCTATGTATGACTTCCGTGCTAAATATGCTGGAAATTTAGACACAGATCTCACGTCTTGTTTTTTTTTGTAAGCCCCTTGTCAGGAATATTCTCATGGTCTCCAATAGATGTAATATTCTGAACAATTTCTGAAATCTTGTCGAAATTTGAGACACATTTACTCAGGAAGTATGCAGAGAAAAGAAGAGACCCGAGACTTGAGGATTCCTTCTTAAATTTGGAATATCTGTACTATGAGATATACACGTAGAAAATAAGGCGAACAGGAGCCAAGGACTGCAGAATTTCTGCCTAGAAGTTGCAACACATGTAGTAAGGGATTGCACTGGTTAAGAAGACGAACTTCGGATTTGAGAGTTCTTGTCTTAATTTTGGAACAACAAAATTTTTAGCAAGCTTATTCAAGTCCATATAATCAGGGTTTGTAAGGGCGAAAACAAGAATTCTCTTGAATCTGAGGCATATTCCGTGCAGGAATTTTGTGACGGAATATGGAGCCCACAATCACTGATTTAGTAATGGTCTTTTAATTGGGAAAATGCAGGGCCAAGGATTTGAGACGTCTTGCGTAACAGTGAGCCACATAAAGTATCTTTCGCAAACCGTCGCAATGTTACAATGATTATTGGTAGAGTAAATGATTTCATTTCTTGCGCACAAATGACTAAATTTCAGACTCTCTGCATACTAAGACAATGGAGAAGGAGCATACCACATAATAGATACCCTTCACCAACATTGTAGCGAATCGGATTCCATCACGAATTTTCTACTATAAAAGGAGGATTGCCATAATTATATACAGCATTCTAGTGGAACGTAGAAGCCCTAATGAGATATAATGACCCCTATATGGAATTCTCGGTGCAGAAGCTACGAAAAGTAGGGGGAGGTATACCCCCGAGCCCTAACGTATAGTAGTAACGTAGTCGCAATAAATACCCCAATATCATAATACATAGTAGCAATATAATCCCAACAAATACCCCAATATGATGAGATATCGTAGTTTCTATTTTCTAGCGGCTTTAGATTGATGAATGCCGAAAGGCACTCCTCAACTTGTTCGCTGCTGACATGGGTTTGGGGATATTGGGCGTAATAATGGAGAATCAAGTGGAGAAAAATATGGAAAATGAACTGGACACTGGAATTTTCCAGAGAGGTTTATCGGGATTAGGTGTAAGAGGAGGCTGAATAGGATTTTTGGCACAGACCACAGAGTGAAATGCGCCCTGACATGAGGCAGCACGAGGTTGCTTGGCATGCATCCTTGCATTGCAGAGTTCTTACTCGTTGTGGCTGAAGGCAATACTTTAAGCCCCTAAACCTTAAACCCTAAACCCCTAAATCCTAAACCCTAAACCCCTAAACCCTAAACCCTAAACCCTAAGGCCCATGTTCCGGAAGAATTTGGTGCTTGAGAGTTGCCAGGGTCTTACAGACCCTTGGCTGCACTGCAACGGGAGGCAAGCAACAAGCCATGTCTTGGAGGTTGCTGGGCTGCCCCTGAACCCTAAACCTAAACCTAAACCCTAAACCCTAAAGCCCTAAACCCTAAAGCCCTAAACCCTAAATCCGTAAACCCTAACCAATTTTATTCGGACAATCTTACTGGTGCTCAGAAGGGAGGGGAGGTTATAGGATTGCAAGGAAATGTATAGGGACCGCAAAAAAGGATCCGTTCGTTGTGAGGGATGCATGTGCAGCCCACTTTAGGAGAAGGAAAAGCTCGAAATGGTCCTCAACTTGCTGACCACGGATGGTTACAAGGCTGAATCCAGGCAGCATTTACAGTGGCTGCTTCTGGCTACATCTGGTAGTCTCCCCAAATAAGGGGACCCCAATATAGACCTAAGCATATTACAGTCCTTATTATCTGGACCTCCACAAAGGTATCCCTCTATATAAACCCTATATAACCCCTATAATCCCTGTAAACAGTATCCCTAATTTTGGGAACGCCCCATTGGGCTGATTCTTGTTTGGGTGTCCACTTCAGGCTGTTGTGTATGTGCTCACAAAGCCAACTGCATCGAGGCCTGCCTTCTTCTTCTTCTGTAAACACACCAATAAAATACTAATAGTAACGGTAATACTAATAGTACCAGTAGTAAGAGTAACAATAACAATAACAGTAATAAGTGTAATGGTTGTAAAAATGTACGCCAGGAACTGGGTCGTGATCCGCCACATCTCCTTACTGCAAGTAGTAAGTTGTGGACTTGCAACAATGCTGCCACTGCCTTGTCGGCAGGATACAGCGCCGCCTGGAGGAAGAATGTGAAAAGCGCAGCTCGGTGTCAACTTGGGCCCTGGTTGAGCACCAAAAGACAAAAAGCCATTATAATCTAAACTCCTAGTAGCCCCTTTGATAAACCCTATAATACTCCCCTATATAAGCCCCTATATAACCCCCTTTGAGGAGTTTAGACTATATTGATAAATTGGAGTTTCGCATTGTCACTACCCCACAACCCTAAACCCTAAACCCTACGCCCTAAACCCTAACCCCCAGTTGAAGCTGGCAAGGTGACCTTGACTTGGTGGTGAGGCACCTGGATGGGGACACGCCTCCTGACGAGACTGCGTTGCTGTTAAGGAACTTAAATTAAGTTACTTTGGGATAATGGAAAAGAAAATGGAAACTACTATAATAGATGGGTTGTATAGGGGGTTATATATGGGTCCCATTAGGGTATGTAATACCCAATAATGGAGAATCAAATGGAAAAGAAAATGGAAAATGAAATGGAAACTGGGGGAATATAGGGGTTTAAGGAACTTAAATTAAGTTGCTATAATGGAGAATCAAATGGAAAAGAAAATGGAAAATGAAATGGAAACTGGGGGAATATAGGGGTTTAAGGAACTTAAATTAAGTCACCATATTGGGGAAACCCTATTATTTACTATATATACCCATTAGGGTAACTTAATTTAAGGTTCCTTAACAGCAACTCAGGAGAGGGCTGAGCTGAACGAAGTTCCTTTGCTGAAGAGGGGAAGTCTGGCAATGCTATCTGGGTGGTTGTCCAAATTTATGGTCCCTTTTGGGTCCTTAGTATAATACGGCACCCTAATATTTGGGGTACCCAAAAAAGGACCATTATTTTGACAACCACCCATCTGTTTGATGCCCGCTCTACTAAAGTTGGCCTCGTTCAGAGCACCCTTCTCCCAAAACTGCACTCCTACGGAGCCCTCTCCTTGACCAGTTCAAGTTTTTGAGGCAGACATTGTCCTTGTTGCCTCGAACATGGTTGTGAGTAGGAGGCTTCAAAAATTTGTGGGTGAAATCCTTCTAAAGCTCCTTCACCTTTGAGGTTTGCAGATGGTCGTGGCAAGGGATGCGTATAGCACAGCTACAAGAGGGAAAACGAATGAGGCCAAACACCCAATTCCTACAAACAAGGAGTTCCGGGAGAATCGCATCAGCATCATGGTGGCCACTGATGCCTATGGTCAAGGTATCGATAAGCCAGACATTGATGTTATCGTCCACTGGCAACCGCCGTTGAATATGGAGACGCAGCGGGTCGGCAGTGGGGCTGCTTGCATCTGCCGCAGACGAAATGAAAAGATAAGACCTTTTCCTAAGCCCAGGTATGTAAACCAGATCGGCCGTGCTGGGCGAGATGGCCGGCATTCCCTGTGCCGACTGTGCTGGAGCCGCATGGATCAATAGCGATTGAGTTGCAAAGAGCCTCGAGTGCTTGTGAAACTAGTGATGGTTGTGATGCAGGCAACAGCAACGACTGGAACATGATGCTGCATGACAAGGGCTACTTTGCGCAGGAGCTACTGGACTTGCAGCTTAAAAGCGCTAGCATGGGCTAGCTCTCTGTTGTCATGTCTGTGGGCAGGGTACCATGATCTCTAATCTTGGAGTTTTATATCATCATTTGTTGTCTTCACTGTTCATGGTGAGGGGGAAAAAGCAAGAGCGAAACAGCGAGCATGGACAGAGAAAGAAAGCTTGCCACGTAAATGGGAAGATGACTGGCGGGTTGTATCACGAAAGGCTGCTTGTATTCTTGTTGCTGGTTCGTGGACCATGTAAGTGATGAACGCTATGTTTATTCGGATGGAAGCTGAAAGAAAGAACAGCAACAACAACATCGCACAGAAAGCAAGAACCGTTGATGTAAGCGCAGAAGGGAGACGAACGCCCAAAGCTGCGCGAATCCTACACCCTAACCCCCCTCAAACACCTAACCCCTAAACCCTCAACCCTGTGTAGAGTCCTGAACCCTCAACCCCCACACCAAAAATCCCACTCTGAACATCTTTGAAACCTAAGCCCTAAATCCCTTAAATCATAAACCTCTAAACCCTTAAGCCCTAAACCTACAGCCAAGCCCCTAAACTTGAACACCTCCAAAACCTTGGGACCCTGAATTACAAACCGCTTAAACCCATAAACCCTCAATCCCTAAACCCAAAACCCCTAAATCCGCAAGCCCCAAAACATCACGCCCTAACTCCCAAACCCGTAGCCATTTTGGCTCAAGTAAAGCAGTGAAACCTTTCTGGCCTCCCTATGTGAAGATGCCATGGTCCTGCAGAGAACCTGCTGACTGGATTTCTCAGAATGTGATATGTGATGTCGCTGCGGATTACTTCCCCGTGAATCACTTCCACTTCTTCCACACGCTACAAGCTGCAAGAATTACAAGAATGCTGCAAGTGTTGGAACCTGAGATACTGGCAGTTGTCAGGAGCCAAGGAGCCTCGCCAGATGATGTTGCCTTTGCAGCCACGTTTACTCGTGCATGCATAGCGCAAGGGTTTGCTGCGATGTACATCAGGGCAAAATCAATCGCTGCGCATTATGATCCAGGTTGGGCTGCTGCACAGGCATGGCCTCGACCGCTTCCTAGCAGGCTGCAATCCTTGGCGTGTTTTCAACACGTTATTGATGGCCTTGGAGGGCGCATCTTTTTGCAGAATGGGTTCGAATACGTCGCCACATTGCACATACCTAATAGTGCTGCTTTAGCGATGGCCCATCTCCGTTTGGCTATGAATGGCCAATTTCCCAAGACCCCGAAGGGTATGTTCAGCTTGCGGATGGTACCACTGTTACAGAGGTACAGCAGTCTAAATACCTGGGTTCTTCTGTTAGTTGGCAGCACCCCGCTAAAGCAGCCATTCAACAGAGACAATCCCTAGCCCACACCGCCTACGTCAAATTACATCACTTGTGGAGAAGTAATATCCCTGTTAAGAATAAACCTCGCATCTTTCACGCCACCACTGTACCAGTTCTGTTGTATGGATTGGACACGCTTTCATTGGAGACCCGTCATTTCAAGTCTATAGATGGATGGTATTTTAGGTACTTGAGAAGAGCAATCGGAATCAAAGCTTCCTTTTATTCCCGCATTAGCAATCAAAGGGTTTGGAACTTCGCTTTTAAGCCTATAATAGCTTCCCAAACTATTCTGCAACAACAATTCCAACTTTTGAACAAAACCTTGGCTACACCGCCTAACGACCCTTTTCACCATGTAGTGTACAGCTCAGGATATAAAGATAGGGTTAAATTCACTAAGAAATATAAAAGAGGACATCCCGGACATTATTGGTTTGAACTAGTATCACAAGAAGCAGTGCAGTACACGAACCACACCCTCAACGACCCCACCCGCAGAACCGACTTCCTTGGATATAAACAAACGACTATGAGTAACCCGCAACACCAAAAGCACCTGGAGTCTGCGCCGACGCGCCAGCCGGAAATGTTTAAGATTTTCCAAAAGAGTGTTGGGAGCGCATGGCAGCTGTAAAAAACTCCCAAACCATGAAGCTTGTGAACCCCATACCCTTCAACAATTAACCCCGTTCGACCTCATTAAACCCTAAACCTCCAAACCGTCGACCCCTCCTACTGCTTTGGATGGTGAAGCTGATGCTGATGCTGATGGTGATGCTGCTGGCGATGATGATGATGACGATGATGATGATGATGCATCCTTTTTGTTGTGGTTGTTGTTATGGCTGTTGTTATGGTGGTGGTGGTCATGGTGGTGCTGGTGCTGGTGCTGGTGCTGGTGCTGGTGCTGGTGCTGGTGCTGGTGGTGGTGGTGGTGGTGGTGGTGGTGGTGGTGGGCGTATGCCCGCCGCCAACGTCGTTGTATGTCGTTGCCGCCTGCGTCGTCGTTGCCCTTTTCTCGTCTGTGTTCGCGGCCATTTGTTTTGCCGCATTTGGTCTTCGTGACTGGGGCTTTCATGCAGCAAAACAGGGAGACTGTTTTGCAGCAAGTGGTATGGGATGGGCCAGCCAAAACGTGGTAGGCCAAGAGTCCAAGATAGCACAGACAGAACGCGCGTAAGAGGCGGATCATGCAACCAAATTAACATTCGGCTGTTTGAATCGTCCTACTACCTGAGGTTGAAGCAACTGATGGCCCAAGATCTGGAGGCTTGAAGCTGTCAGACGCGCGCAGCTAGCAGTAATGAGAAGAATAGTAATGCCAATAGTAATAACAGGTCCCCGGCGGGGAAGAAACACCCCAAGAAACAGAAACGCAATGATATCATGCAATGGTATCATAAGGTTTCCGCACTGGGCACCAATAATATCATGATGATAATGACAGCGTGCCCCAAATAGAAGCAATAGTATCATGATGATAATGACATTATGA
>CAJNIZ010007914.1:81970-92043 GCA_905231905.1 Symbiodinium pilosum
GGACGTGGAGCACTTTTGCGGTTGCGCTTGACCTGAAAAGAAAGCTTGCGACAAAATCTTGCATCGCCTCCTTTTTGGATCCAAATTTGGCTCCAAAAACGGGGCGATACAAGATTTCACCGCCGCTCAAATTCACTGCGCCTGCCAGCACTTTCAGACCCTGCAGCACGTGCGTGTCGTGTTCGTTTTTTTTTCCCCCGCCGCGTGCCTAATAAAAGTAGTAAACAGTAATACTACTACTTGCAACAGTATTGGTACTAATAATAATAGTAAGCTATGAAGCCGTTGCATTGGGCCTGGGCAATGAATGTTACAATAGGAGCAAGGGACGACATGAGCTCTTCCGAACAGTGACCTGGAGGTTTCCGCTAAGATGTGCACCAGAACCTGCCAGCAACTTTGACAAAACATTGCATGCAGACATCAGCCGTGGACCCAATTGGCAGTTTCTCCCAAAATAGGAGGACTCCAAAAAAACATCCTACTATAGTTCTTTTAGTGGGGACCCGAAAAAAAGTACCCTTAATTATGGGAAACTTAATAAAACCACTGTATCCCCTGTTTCCATTTCATTTTCCATTTTCTTTTCCATTTGATTCTCCATTATAGTAGCTTCCATTTTCTTTTCCATTATCCCTATATAACCCTAATTTTGGGAAAGCCCCCATTTACCCTACTTCGTGGAGGTGGAGCTGGAGTCGCGCGTTGCCTTGCTCAGCATTGTCACGGAGCACAGGCCTGAACGCGTTTGCCGAAGCCTAGAGTGGTGACAAACCTGAGTTTCAATGCACTGCAAGTAAGGAAGCAGGTGGACATAGGAAGCAAAACCCAGCTACGAAGCCATCAGTCTTAAGCAGCGTTTCGCATGTGCGTCATGCCTGCAAGAAGTTGCAGGGGCTCCGCTCATAGATAGTTGTTTCAATCGTTTCGTTTGTTTGGCGCCGGGGGTTGCTGTGCGAAGTGGATCGATGGAGCTGACCAGAAGGGCTATGTGCCATGTTGCCACAGGTGCCGCTGGCATGGGATACTCTCACATTACGCCACTTGCCTCAACACTGCACTGAGGCTTTGACACGCGAGCGTATGCTTCGTTCCAGCCTTGATTGATCTGGTAGTTTCCCAAAATAGAGGGGACCCCCATATAGACCCCAATATACTATAAAAAGGAGTCCCCCTAGTTCTGACAAACCCCATATACAGGAATTTACTTTGGCACGGCATGCGCAGTTCAATGCCGAGCATCATCCGCTACAATCAGAGGGCCATAAGAGCCGACCTCATTATTCAAGGGTTTTTCCTAGCATTTTTCCCCCTCTTTCCCTCTTTATTTTTTTGTTCTGGCACATACCTCGGCACACTTACCAGTACTTTCCGCTGGTATGATTGAAGCTGTCAATGAAGGAAAGCGTAAGGAGACCCCGCATATGGGGGCCCCATTTTAGCAGACCTTAAGGAGACTTAGGTAGGCCTTGAGGAGGTCTTAGGGCATCCTTAGTTATGGGTCCCCCTGATATGGGGGTTTCCCAAAATTAGGGGTACCATTTTAGGGGCCCCAATACTAAGGACTATAGTATTTTGGGGTCCATATTGGGGTCCCCTTGTTTTGGGAAACTACCATATGGGGCCCCAGTAGGGATTCCTTAAGTCTAGGGTTTCGGGTTTAGGGTGTCTCATCGAGCGGTGCGCGGGTGCTGAAAGATCTGAAAGCAGCAAGCGAGCACCCTGAACCCCCCCGCTGGCGCTCCACCCTCGAATCGACTCGACCTCCGCGGGTTTGGGGCTTCCTTGATCTCTGATCACGCTCCTGTCTTCTTGCTTGTTTTTTTACACCTATCTAGACGAGGCAGGCGGGTGCAAAGTTTGGGTTGGATCCGGCTTGAGGCCTCTATTTGTCTTGAAGTTGAGCATTGGCTGGAGGCCTCCGATACTTGAACGATACGGAACTGTGTAGACCAGGCAGGGGTAAGGTTTGGGCTAGGTCTGGTTCGAGGCCTGAAGTTTTCTTCAGATTCAGACCAGAGGGGTGTAATGTTTGGGCTGAGGCAGGCTCGAGGCCTCTAGCTTTCTGCATCCTTGAACGATTTGGACTTGTCCGGCGGGTGCAAGGTTTGAGAATGTTTGAGGCCTGAACAAGAGGCTTCCAGTAAAGGCCTTTGGGAAGCTGTGGGAAGCAGCCCTGGGTAGACGCTGGAAGCTTGGGAAGGTTTGGAGGCCATGGGAGGAGGTTTTTGGGCCGGGGCTCGAGGAGCCTCTGAAAAACTTTGTGGGGTCATCGCCGCGGGACTGACAGCTCCGTCGCCAGCGGGGGGCTTTTGGCTCCGGAAATGCTGAGCTCCCTCGCCTGCCAGCTTCGCTGCGTTCGCCCCATTCGATGCCCCCGGCCGGACTCAGTTTAGGGTTTAGGCTTTAGGGCTGGGCTGCGGTCCAAGGCCTGTGCCGCAGAGCTGGAAGTCCCCCGCCTCCTGGTTATCATTGGGAAGATTTTTAAGTATTTGCCACAATCCTTATATTTTCCCTAGACAGCCATAAGAATCTTTTTGAGGCGATGAGTTCTATCCCAAACCTTTAAGACAAGTTTCAACACTGCAAACTTTCGTCAAGTCTGAACACTCTGTGCCTTGAGTTTCTTTTTAGCCCCTAGCCCGACTGCAACAATGGATTGCAAGGCCACCTACTGCATGCGGCTGATAGAATCTTTACGCTTCACATGGCTACCAAGGAGGCTGCGGCGTATGCGATGTGTGCGTTGGCAAGGAAGTGGGGATGAAAAGGAGCACGGCCAGTGATGGCGACTTGGGCTGTTGAAGCTTCGTGAAGCTAAATGCCTTGTCGGGAGCACTCAGGTGAGCAGAATCTAGCGCTGCTGATACTTGATTGTGTCAAGTTTGCCAGCAGCCACGGCCACTTTACCTTGTTAAGTTGAGCATGATGCCTGCAGTCTTGGGCAACGTCTACGTTCTTGTCGCAATGTTAATGCTGGCAGACTGAGGCGAGGCGACCAAGGGAAGAGCAGCTTGGTAGGATCGGTGCTACACTTGCTTGGTGCTTCTGCCATTTTGTCTAGAGCGCACCAATCCCTTGTCAGTCTTCTGATGCCCGAAGCTCAGGTCATACAGATAGCTCGGGAAGGCGCCTCTGGCTTCCGGCACCCGTGCTCCGTGGGCATGCTGGAAGCCATTGAAGCCAAGAGGCTGGGCGACGTGTTTAGTTCCACGCAACATGTGTGATGCCTGCTCAAACTCTTTTTCTGGGCAGTTCGCTCTTAATCCTTGGATTAGATTTGTGAACAGATGCCCCGCATTCTGTGGCCGCTGCACCAGTGACAGTTTTCACAGGTGCCGGCTGCCTGGCCCACCGCTGAAGCGAATCTTGCCTTCAAGAAAGAGTGCTTGGAATTGCGGACAGAGGGCTATATAACCCCAATATTATAGTAGTTCCCATTTTCTTTTCCATTATCCCCTATATAACCCCTATATAACCCCAATATTATAGTAGTTCCCATTTTTTTTGAGATCATGGTCCTATGAGGTGCTCTGGAGGACATGTTCTTGCGCTTGCAAGACAGCGGATATCTGCTGCCCTGCCTGCCCAGCTATGCTATTCAGCAGCCGATGAAGAAGCTTTCTTGGGGCGTCGAGTTGAGTCGATCAGGTGCCGGGGGTCTGTGGTCATTGCCAGTAGTAGCAGGTCAGTAGTGATTTACAACATCGTATCAGGAATCCCTTAGCACTGGAAGTCAGACTCCCTCTGCTTGGACGCGTCTGGGCTTTTTGAAATTTGTGCCGTGCTGGCTTGGTCGTGGAGTGCCAATTGTGAGTGGGATTGCTGAATGCCTCGTGCTCAGTGCCAATTAAGTGTGGATACCACTAGCAGGATAGCCAGCAGAACCGCACGCTTGCTGATGACCCAATATAACCCCAATGATACACCCCATATTTAGTAGTTTCCATTTTCTTTTCCATTAACCCCTATATAACCCCTATATAACCCCTATAATATTTAGCAGTTTCCATTTTCAATAACCTCAATAAATACCCTATTATACTATAGTAGCTTCCATTTTCTTTTCCATTATCCTCTGCATAACCCCTATATGGACTTTGGCATAGCCTGCTTTTGCAGGCTTGGAAGCTCTGAGCCGGGATGGCGTCATCCAGCTTGTCCCGGAACGCAGGGGAAGCTTGATGGGTGTGTTTAGGGTTTAGGGTTTAGGGTTTAGGGTTTAGGATTTAGGGTTTAGGGTTTAGGGTTTAGGATTTAGGGTTTAGGGTTTAGGGTTTAGGGGGAAGTGAGGCACTCATGTGCCTGTAAGCTTGACTCACTAGACAGTAGTAGTTTCCCTGAACAGGGGGACCCCAATATATTATCGTCCTTATTACAGGGATCCCCCAAAAGGTATCCATGATTTTGGGAAATTTTCACAGGCTTGTGGTCAGGCTTGAGCAGCCTGAGGGTACACTGCCAGGTAGAAGTGCCATACAGCGGCAAAGCAATCAGACACAGTCATGTAGCTAGACATCCTACAAGCAATTCGCAAAGGCCACAGCAGCGCAAGGAAACATAGGGGATCAAGGAATCTGCTTCACGTGACTTCGGTTTGCATCTCGATTGCTGTTTTCCATTCTTGAAATCCCGAACCTCAAAGGACAGTTTTTTGCCGCCTGTCCGCCTATCGCAGACATGAATGTTTTCGAAGTTCGCTTTGACCAAGGCACTTCCGGAAGCGAGTCAAAGCAACATCGCCAAACAATTCGTCAGCTCAAAAAAGCCCTCAAGGAGTTCGCATCCGTGAAAGGCGACCCAGAGGCCGTGCTGAGCATTCGACAAGAAATCTGATGCCTACGAGTCGCTGTAGCTTCTCCAGGCTCTCGAGGATGCTCTGATACATCTTCAACACGTTGCCAGCGACCAAGCGTGTAAATCGAAGCCTCCTGTCAAGCGAGACGCGCCTCCTCGTGTCAAGCAAGATGCACCTCGCACTGTTTCAAGTCATCAATACAGTTTGCTTCGTGACTCAAGCCCGCTATGTTCATTGTCAGGAAACAGATTCGGTCCTGCGCCAGATGAAGGGTATCTGCCCTGATATGCAGATTCGCTACGAGAACCTTGGTCCAGATCAGCGCCAATTCATCATGGAGATTCCTTCGCAACAAATCAAACACAGCGGCAAGCCATCGCGGTATCCGGGATGCATCCAAGGCTTCACTTTATCAGTGCATGACAGTGACATGCAGGCAGCCAATAGCATTCTGAGGGCCACTTGTGTCCTACGGGTACTGCGAAACATGAGGCGAGGGGGAAGATATTTGAACGTAAAGTTGACCAGCATAAGATGTGGGACCTGTGTCGGCTCCAAGGTATGAGAGTGTGTCAAGGAAGGATGCGCTTGAAACGATCAAAATACCGGTCAAGAAGTGGTGGGTCCCACGCTATGTGGGAGACAACTTGCGGGACGACGACGTGAGTTGCAATGTCAAACTGGGGAAGCAGGCACGCATCGGTTCGAATGTTGTGCGGAGCAATCCTTGATAGCAGCATCTTTGAATCGAGGCGATGTGGAAAGCAGAGATCTATGTCAAGCCTTCGGGAAAGACCTTTGCCAGCAGGCGTTCCTTCCCACGGTGGGTGGATGCAGTGTGGAGCGCTATAGCCAGCGTCCCTGAAAACAACATGTTTCAGAAACGCGTGAAACTTGAGTGATGGGATTTCCAGAAGCTGCCGTCTGTCAGCGGCTTCACCTCCACCACCAGCGTTTTCCGCGCAGTGCCCTGCCATGCAGAGAAGCAGACAGCGAAGTCTGCTGTGGACGTAGAACCATGTACAACCCTGCCAATGAGTTAGTAAGGAAGTCACCTTGCCTCTCGTCACGGGTACAGGCAAAGTCTGGCCAAACGATGCAAGTTTTGACTTCACTTGACCATCCTGAACCCAAGACGCTTGAACAAAATGTACAGCACGCCAGCGCTGCTTCTCCCAAGAGTTGAACCCAGTCAAGTTCCCCATAACCTTAGTTTCGCGTGCAAGACGAACTTGGGAACTGCAGCATCATGAAGGCAGCCTAGGTAGGGGTGGTCGCTGACGGAGAGATGCCATGAGCTAGATGGAAGCCGGCTGAACAGCTAAAGACCATGAACTTGACAACTCAAAATGCGTGATTTTTACTGGGTTTAGCTGAGGTGTGGGAGTGCTCAAAACGGGGCCGCTAGGGGTGAATCAAGTACTATCAAGTACTCGTACAGTCATGTACAGCCATGTCTGCATGCACACACATGTGGCATGGCATGACAACAGTCTAGTGCAATATGACCTGTTGCGTTGGATCAAAGATTTTGAGACAGATTCCAGAAAACCAGCTAGAGCGTAGTTAGAACGAGGCATGCTATGGTCTTGCTAGCTGCGCCTCTGTAGGAGGCAAGTACTGCCCGCGTCATTCACGGGAGGCCTGAATAAGGACGCCCTAGGCGGCGAGAGGCGTAGAAGTTGAGTTGGGGAGGCCTGGTGAACACTTTGCCATTGGCATCAACGCGACCGCACACACCTCATTGTTTAGATTTAATGAAGCTGCATGTGTGCTCCAAGCCCAAATCACACCGCTATGCTGTCTCTACAGGCAGGTAGGATACTGTATTTATGAGCTCTGCAGCTATATTCGCTTGCCAGTCGCAGAACATGTCCATGTGGTTGTTTGGAAATTTTAGGTGAACATTGTGCTGCACTGGCCACAATCCAGAAACAGCCAGGTGTTTGTTGATTTGGGTCTTGTATTGGAGATGATTGTTATGCACCCAGTGCCGAGTTACAAGACGTCGAGACAGCCCCCATTTGGGCACGTTGGAGGCAACTACTTGAAGCCACTGGTTCTCAGCAGGGAATAAGATCCCGCCTTACATAATATGTTCCCATGTTCCGTACTTAGCCCCAGTAAGCACAACACCCCAATATAATCCCCAGACCAATCCCCAATATATCGTGGTAGCTTCCAATTTATTTTCCAGTACTCCCTATGCACAAACCCAATATACCAGGTAGTTAAACTAACCCTAAACCCTACGCCCTATAAGTTATGTTGCCTTATTCCCGACTAAGAACCAGTCAGTTAAGTACCTTGTGCAGCCAAAGCCAATGAACAGATGGAGCAGAGCGAGCTGGAATTGAAAAAAGTTTGGCACGGCGCAGCACAGCAACATACCGGTTCTCAGTAGGGAATCGGGGGTTACATAGGGACAACATTCCCCTATTCCCTACTAGGAACCAGTAATTTAAAGAATCTTGTGGCTTTGCTGACAGGGCAATGTGTACCATGAATTTAAGCATCCCGCACCTTTCAGCAGCCTACTGTAAGGGCCTAAGCCTTTGGCGCGCTCCCTGAATCCTGAAAACTGAGGCCGGTGTATTTCGTCCCTGCGCGGTGCCTGGAAAACTTCAACTGCGCGATGCAGTCGGTTCATCCCTAAACCCTAAACCAATCTTAATGGGCCTGCCGGTGTCTCGTGGTGGAGAGAGGAACTCTGGCAAACCTTAGAACTTGTGTAACCCAGGACTTGCAATGTTTCTCCGTAGCATCTGCAAAGTCGAGAGGAAAGATGAGAGGGGAGTTCAGAAAAAAGCCATAGGCTAAACTCCTTAAAAGAGGTTTATAGGGCATATTATAGGGGCTATTAAAGGGGATACTTGGAGTTTAGACTAGCTCAGAAATCGTTGCTGAAGGCCCAGAGTCCTGTCTCGATGCGGTCTCGGTCGCCCAGTCCCCAAGTGCGTGACTCGGGGGGAAGGAATTACTGAATATTACTATCACTATTATCATTATGACCATTAATGTTTTATTACTTTTCTTATGATTTGTTCAATTTCTTTTACAACTCTTATCATTCTTACTATGATTAAAAGTAGCCGGATATGCTGGTTTTATGTCCGCAACGATTCTGGCTCCGGATGGAGGTCAGCTGAACATAGCTCTAGGCTCTACCTTGGATGCCGCAGATTTGCAACCACTAGGGGATCATACACTTGCGTCGAATTCGCCACTCGTGTCAGTGTTTCCGGCCTGTGCTTCACCCACATTGGATCCAGGCCCGAACAAGATGGCACCCACAATGGAAGTTAAGTAACGCTACAGATGTGTCCTGCTGCTATCGCAGTTCACATGCAGCGCTTTCAGGAATTTAGGTTGGTACTGCAAAGATACCAGCATGCTCAGTGGGGCAATCGTCTTTTCTTTGCATTGCTGCTCGTAGCTTACCGCTCAGTCCGTGGGAGTCCCACCCCCCTAACTGCCCTATCTCGCTGTCTCTGGTTGGATGAATAGGGCCCAGTGAATCAAGCAATCTGTGTTTGCTCAAAGCTGAGGCGTAACACGGTAGAGAGATTTTGTCATGCTTTGCCTGCAGCGTCATGACAGGTCGTTTGTAAAGTTAGCCCCATAACCAATCTTCGAACAACTCGCACAAGAGATCTTACAGACATTGTACGGCAGCTGTCTCCTCAAAAGCTAGATGCCATTGTTGACATATTTTGTATCTTCGTTTCCTTTCAAAAGGTTGGCACTGTCTTGGGTCTGCAATCATTGATTAGGCCCACCCTTTTGAAAACCCCCCCCATGTATCCGTCTGCCATGTGAGTAACTGCAGGGCTCGATGGTCATGAACTGGACGCACATCGGACAGGAGGTCGGGATTTCCCTAGATTAGGGGTACCTTTTTGGGGGTCCCTATAATAAGGATTATAGTATTTTGGGGACTAGATTGGGGTCCTTCTATTTAGGGAGACTACCAGGTAGCGGTACTCAGCATGGCAAGCTCATGGTTTGCTGGATCCTGATGTAGGGTTAAGGAGTTGATAGGATTTAGGGTACCCATTGGGGTAATATTAGGGATATGTTGGGATAATGGAAGATAAAATGGAAGCTACTATTTAGGGTTTAGGGTTTAGGAATGCAGGGCTTTAGGTGCACAAGGCTTTTCTTCACTGGTTGGTACAGGTTGTTAGGGGTGCTTGCTTCTGCAGCTTTCCAATAGGCCTCGCAATTTCCGCTGGTCCCGGATTTTCCCGTCTGCTTCTCAGGGAACACATGGAGAGTCTGGAGCAGCTGACAGAAGTGTTCGCGCGAGCTTGATCCATTTCCGTAAGGAATCATGTCGCTGACATGAGTCTGCTCTCAGATCCTAAGCTGGCTTCAGCAGACCTGCTCAGGCTGTTGCGACAAGTCCTGCCCCCATGCAGGTGCAGGGTGCAGAGTTGCAATGACTTTGATCCCTAGTCGGTATTATGATTGCTGCCTTTGAGTACTTTTTTTTGTGAATGGGCTGTTGCATGCGAATGTCGGAGCTGAGCCAATGAAGGAATGAACATTGAGACAGTTTGGATTGGCAGGGCACTGCGAGGAGGAGACCTTCCGACTTTGCCGCCCGGAGCAAGCAGGCAGACGCGTCCCCTTGTGGTGCGGAGTTAGAGGAGAAAATCTACCAACACGTCTATTGCAGTATGTTGTGCTGAGTCTTTGGAGGCTCGTTGGAGGGTGCAGATCCTTCATGTACCGTTCATGTAGTTTGCACTTCCGCCAAGGCCTTTTCTCCCAGAGGTCCAGACCTGTCGCCAGCTGTGAGCTTGGTGTTGACTTTAGTGTCAAGCACTGTGATTTGCACTGCAGATTCCATATCATAAGACGAAGCCCTCAATCCCAAAGATTTTGTTTCGTGGCGCTTGTTTGGTTTTCCGGCATGCAGCTAGAAATGCTGTTCTGAGCTTCAGCTGTTCGGTATTGGGCCTGTTGCCCCCGATATAACGCCCTTTCGGGAGTTAAGACCCTAAACCCTAAACCCTATATAACCCTATATGACCCTGTATAACCCTGTATAACCCCCCCTTAAGGAGTCTTAGGCTATAGTTCATATCTCTCTTCTAACCCTGTATAATCTCTCTTCTAACCCTGTATAACCAAGGGCATCAGTAGCCGCCGGTCTGATCTGTCCCCGGTGCCGTCCTCGGAGTCTGGAGCACGCGTGACACATGGTGCAAGAGAAACAAACAGAAAGGGATTTCCATTTCGTTCTCCATTTTCTTTTCCATTCGATTCT
>CAJNIZ010007914.1:92478-103132 GCA_905231905.1 Symbiodinium pilosum
TTGTAGTAGTTGTAGTAGTTGTAGTAGTTGTAGTAGTAGTTGTAGTAGTAGTTGTTGTTGTTGTTGTTGTTGTTGTTGTTGTTGTTGTTGTTGTTGTTGTTGTTGTTGTTGTAGTTGTAGTTGTAGTTGTAGTTGTAGTTGTAGTTGTAGTTGTTGTTGTTGTTGTTGTTGTAGTTGTAATACGTGTAGTAACTATGACAGTAATAACAGCAACGAACCAGAAACTCTTCTTCGGGTGGTACGCTCTCGGCCTGTCCACCCGGGAAGAAGAGACAACCTAGGCTGAAAGCTAAATGAATCCCAAAATTAGGGGTCCCTTTCAAGCGGGATATAGGGGTTCGATAGGGGTGTAAAGGGTTTAGGTAGTTCTCAAAATTAGGATGCCTTTTTGGTACCCCTAACTATTACGTGCCGTAATATAATCTATAACCGAAAGGGTCCATATTTTTGAGAACAACCCAAATGAATCCGCATCAGAGAAACAAGGGGAATCAACAACGACAGCGGGATTGCAAGAAGCATAGGCGACGGGAACAGGACGGCCAGACACAACAGGTAAAGCTGAAAAAGCCAAGACGGGATGCCAGAAAGAGGAGTGATGCATTCACCACAGGGCATGGCACGCCCTCAGCAGAATGGCATCGGGGTAAGATTGGTAGTTTGACCTGCTGGAGTTCCCTGTTCCTGCAGGGGACCGGAACGGGAGTTGACTCAGCGGCAGCCTTGGCTTTGGTGCATGTCTTCCGCAGTGAGATTTTCGACCGTTTTGAATCGTACGTGTGGAACGGAAAGATCTTGCGTGCGGAGCATCAGTAGGGGAGCGATTTCAGCACAATCCCCAGCTGACTTGAATGTGTGAGAAGGATCTCTGCAGCAACAGTGACGTGTCGCGGCCTGCAGCCCAGATAGGATCGGATACGCATACCACAGTCATCGGTGTCATCAGATGAGCATGAGCTCTTGCTGTCGGCTGGCTCAAAATGGATGGTTGTCAAAATTATGGCTCCTTTTTGGATCCTTATTATAATACGGCACCTAAAATTTAGGGTACCCAAAAAGGGACCCATAATTTTGACAACCACCCATATAACCCAATATAATAGTTTCCATTTTCTTTTCCATTCTCCCCCATATAACCCTAATATTACCCTAACGGGTACCATAATTTTGACAGCCACCCATATGACTCAGGGACGTTCTTGGAAGTCCGGTTTCCAGCGGCCTCGTGGCCTGGATCCGAGCATTGCCAACCTGTAGCTCGCAGCTTGTATTCCCGGTGATAAACCCCTATGCCCTATACTAATCCCCTACACAATCCCCTATGACCCCCCCTTTTAAGGAGTTTTTAGACCCTAAACCCTAAACCCTATATAATCCCTTATATAATCCCCCATTTAAGGAGATGAGACCCTAAACCCTAAACCCGACAAAATTCCCCCTTTAAGCAGATCGGACCAAGGAGGATCCCTGGCTTGGCTTTCCAGTGCGGTCTCCACTGAGGCTGTGAAGAGAGATATGGGGGTTTCCCTAAATTACTGTTCCCAAAATGGGGGAAATGTATATAGGGCCCCGTATTATAATAGGAACCTAAATATAGGACCCCCGTATTGACAGTAATTTAGGACAATTCCCATATGATGTATAGCTTAAGATTCCTTATACATACAGGGTTATATAGGGTTTAGGGTTTAGGGTCTTAACTCCTGAAAGGTGGTTTATACAGGGGGTAACATAGGGGAGTATTCTAGGGGACATTAAGGGGGATACTAGGAGTTTACACTATGGCTCATATTAAGAGCAGATGATGTATGCAGTCAATGCGGCCGCGCGCTGTGGAATCCTGAAATGGTAGTCTCCCTTAATAGGGGACCCCAAAACATACCCCCCCAAAAATATAATCCTTCTTGTGGGACCCCAAAATTATACCCCTAATTTTGGGAAACCCTAAACCCTATGTAGCCCCTATAGATCCCCTATTATCCCCTTTAAGGTGGCACTAATTTTGGGAAATCCCCCAAATCTCCTGCTGCACTGTGCAGCGCGCAGGAGCCCCGGCCGCGAACTGCGAGATGTTGGGAGGCGGGGACCTTGATTGATTTAGGGTTTAGGGGTTTAGGGGTTTGGGGGTTTAGGGTTTAGGGGTTTAGGGGTTTAGGGTTCAGGGGTTTGGGGTTTGGGCTTTAGGGGTTTGGGGTTTAGGGGTTTAGGGGTTTAGGGTTTAGGGGTTTGGGGTTTAGGGTTTAGGGGTTTACGGTTTAGGCAAAGACTTGATGTGATAGTGTCCGACGAATCTGTGTGACACCGGTTTAGGGTTTAGGGGTCGCAAACAAACATGAGCTATAGTCTATAAACTCCTTAAATGGATTCTAGGGAGTATTATACTGATGGGGATTTTATTATTACATACCCAACGCCATATTCTATCTACTTAAGGGGGACTATAGGACTATAACCCCTGTAATCCCCTATGTAATCCCAGTTTCCATTGCATTTTCCATTTTCTTTGACATTTGATTCTCCATTATTAAGGGGATACTAGGAGTAAAAACTATAGCTCTCATGATGCTGGCTCTGGCCAGCTTTGCTGATCCACGTCTGCACTCCCACGTGCCCAGCTCGCGCAATCTCAGGACAGGACCGCTTCGCAGACCAGTTGCTGCCTGAGAAATATAGTGAAAACTCCTTAAAGTGGGGGTTTGATAAGGGATTATATAGGGGAGCATTGTAGGGGTTAATAAGGGGGATACTAGGAAGATGATTCACTCAGCTGCTCATACTCGTAGCTGCTGAGGCTGCGACATGGGTTAAGTGTGAAATTCCAGCTTGCCTGACAAACTACCAGCACTCTACTGGGTTCTTGAAGGGGCTGCTGAACATGGTAGTTTCCCGAAATGGGGAACCCCAATATAGATCCCAAAAAAATTGAATCCTATTGGGACCCCCCAAAAAGGTACACTTAATTTTGGGAAACTCCCACATACTGGGTTCAATCCACCTAGCGACCTCACTCGCCCTAAACCCTAAACCCTAAATCCTAAACCCTAAACCCTAAACCCCTATGCGGATCTGGTGAGGTCCCCAGCGTCACCAGCCCAGAATGGGCAGAGCAGGCAGCTTGAAAGCCAAGTTGGTGGCCTATATTCTGGGGGTTATATAGCGATATATCTATATGGTTTAGGATTTAGGATTTAGGGTTTAGGGTTATGTAGGGGTAGAGTTCCGGAAGCTTCCCCATTTTTGGTTAACAACTAGCCATGATATTGTAATTACCCCTAAACCCTAAATTTAAATTATCCCAAAATAATTGGAATATAGCCCTATTATTACAAGTTCTCGCGAACAACTCCAATGATAGCCCGTCCCGGCTCTGTACTTGGGCCAAGTCTGATCGCTTTGGTGGCTGGATGCTGGTTTAGGGTTTAGAGTTTAGGGTTGGATGCCTTTGGATGCCTGTAGGTCCTTATAACTTATAACCCCTATATAATCCCTATACATCCCTATACATCCCCTGTATAATCTCAATCTAACCCCAACATAACCCCAATATAACCCCAATAAAATCCCAGTATATCTATACATGGTGGCTGGATGTCTGTAGGCTGCGGAGGGCCAGCCCGTCCTGCCAGCTCCACAACTTCCGTCCCTGGAGGCCGTGAGTTTTTTGGCTTCAGGGGCCCTGCTGCGCCTAACTGGATCTGGGGCTTTCCCAAAATTAGGGGTACCTTGTTAGGGATCTCCATAAGAAGGATTGTAGTCATACTTTGGAGATCTATATTGGGGTTCCCCTATTTAGGGAAACTACCGTTTTTGCCTGTGCCACAGAACGTGCCAGGAGTTATTTGCCCAGAACATGCGGGACGAAGCCTCAGTCAGTGGCCCTTACGTTTCAGAATGAATCTGGTGACGTGACATGAGCTATAGTCTAAACTCCTTTAAAGGGGGTTATATAATCTAGGGGAGCATTATAGGGGTTATTAAGGGGGATGCTAGGACTTTAGACTATAGATCACATATTGACTGCTCCAGTGCTCGAGCATCAGCATTTCCAAGGAGCAGCGGGAGGGACGAAAGCAGCGGCATCAACGAAAAGAGCAACGAAAAGAGCACCGAGAGCCCCGCGAGCAGATGCACAGGCTAACCCAGACCCATGTCTAGTAAACCCACTCCCAATGATACGGATCATAGAAGAGATCCTGATATTTCGGCCCGTAAAAGGAGGGGGTTGTTAATCACGGGTCTACATTGAGCACGGATTTTTCAGCTGTCGCAGTTTGTTGCAGTCAGCCTCTAACACACGTCCTTTCAGCATGACGACGTACCGGGGTACGTTTGCAGGACTGTCCTGCCATCCTTCGAAGAGCCACCCAACGACCACCTTTGTGGCGACTGGATTCGCATTTGTGTAGTATTTTATTTGGGGATATTATGGTACCCAATATAGAGTAAGATTCTTTCCTCTTTTGGGGGTATAGTATTTTCTACAAGGAATATAATCCGACTGGGTTTAACCACCAAAAAAACACTACTCAATACAACCCCCATATATACCCCATTATAATATAGTAGTTCCATTTTCTTTTCCATTATCTCTATATATTCCCTATATAACCCATTGAGCTTGGACCCAGCGCCTCTGACTAGCCTGAATTGGAGCCAAGGCCTGGGCGAGAGCCCCGACGATTACTTTTACGGAAAGCCAGTGAAGCTGTGAATCGCTTATTTCCGAGCGGGATCCTCTAGACCTATAGTCCCCCTTAAGTAGATAGAATATGGGGTATATGGGGATCTTATTACAATATACCCAAAATACCCAAAACCATATGGGGACTATAGAGTTCAGAGGAAGCTTTCCCTTTGCCTTGCAGATCCTGCTCGCTTTGTTAATGCCCGTCTTGGCGGTGCCAAGCCGTGATGCAACGGCCTCCACTCTTGGGCATGTACAGAAGCCTGTTTGCGCCAAATGATTCAAGCCTAAGACAAAACTTCGTTGGAAAAAGTTTGTCACTGTGGCTAACAGGAACCTAGAGGTTAACAGTAGCCGGTAGTCAGCAGCATGTGAGATTTCAATGCCCAGACGTTCGTCCGCCCTGGGCTTTTGCTCACAGCTGATGCCTGCTTGAAATGGCAAGCCTCGCGCCGGCCATGAGCACCTTGTCATAACCAAAATCCGAGTGCTCAGGGGCAAGCCAGTAGTGAACGGGAAGCAGCTTGGAAGAGCCTCAAGCAGCCAAAGGGGCCTCAGACATCATGTTGGCAGAAGCAACGTGAGCAAAAAGCGCCATTTTGCTTGGCACAAGTGTTTCCCTTGAAGGGCATTTTGCATGATGTTTGCATGGACCAACACATCCCAGAGCTTTCACTTCAGGTTCCACTACTGTGGCCGTCCTGCGCTCAGCGCACAACAGCTGCATCCCCACCAGCATTGTAGCAAGCAGCCGGAAGATCGCTATGCCATGCAGTCGGAGTCCTCCTAATCCAGAGTCTGCAAAACCAACACGTCATCACGTCTGATGAAGAGTTGCCAGCATGCCAGGAGGGCCCAGAGTGGCCTTTGGACCACTTCCGACAGGCGAGAAAGTCTCCCTGATCCCGACTGATTTATTCGTTATTCTGAAAATCATGGAACCCTGTTGGGTATAGATCATATTATGGCAGATCATATCTAGGGTACCAAAATAGGACCCTACCTTTGAGAACCACCCTCATGTATGTCACCTGGCTGCAGGCTTACGAGAAAGCTGTCAGAGAGCCAAGCGGCCGAAATATGGCCGTGGCCTATCTGGCACGTCATTGACTGGCCCGTATTCTGTCCGAGGACCTCATGTCTCGCGCGAAGTGGCGCATGCCTCATTCACAGGTTGCTTCAAGTTCCCAGAATACTTAGGCCACAGACGTTCATTCATAGTTCCGCCATTTTGATTTAGCCTATGTTGTTGAGAACACTCCATGCCGAAGGGCAGTGACAGCTGCTAGCCTTGATTTAGCCAGCCTGTGCGGCCAGCTCGTGTTCCCTGGCAACTTCAGCCCCGTGCACCTCGGGCATCTCTTGATGATGCAGCAGGCAGACATTTTGATAGCATGTGGGCTGGACAAAGTAAGAGTTTCCTGATCATGCCTGGATTCTGTTCATGAATGGGTCTACAAGGTGTCCAGTCTTGTGTGAAGTATTTTGGAATCCGAGTATAGGCAATGCCTCCTTTGACCCCAACGATCCTGCAGCTTGGTGACAAGTCGCATGAAGCGGCTAGACTATCACTTCTCCATGCACGCGCGTGACGTCAAGAAGTGCATTAACTGGCCAAGCCACAATTCTTTTTCTCAGAATGTGGGTCTACTCGGCTAAGTCCGGGAACTTGCCCGTGGCCTTTTCCGGCTCAAGGAAGGACACCCTCAGCTTTGGAGTAAAGTTGTTGCCTGGCTGCAGTGATAATTCGCAGTGTGGTAATGAAGCACATGCTGCCTGCTTCGCACATGCTGCGTATGGTACTTTCCCAAAATTAGGGTACCCCAATGTAGACCCCAATATACTCTGATCCTTAATATGGAAACCCCCCAAAAAGGTACCCCTAATTTTGGGAAACTCCCATATTTTCTGTATCTCCAGGACCCAGATCTCCGGATCCCCAGATCCCCAGACCCTTATCCTACTATCTACCCACCCTGTCTGGGAGATCTGAGGATTGGGCCGGGGCTTCCACGGGTTTTTGAATTTAGGGTTTAGGGCTCAGGGATTTTGGAGTATTGTTACTACTGATGGAGAATCAGATGGAAAAGAACATTCAAGATGAAATGGGGTTTCTGGCTATATGGGGGGATAGATTAGAGGTGTATAGGGCTATAATTAGAAATGGAAAAGAACATAGACAATGCAATGTTAGCATTCAAGTTTTAGGGTAATTGCTCATCTTGTGGCCCAACAATGGAAACTCAAACGGAACAAAACATGTGAAACGGAAAGCTAGGGTCATAGCATTAGTGGTAGTTGGCCAGGCATAAAGGCATCCGAAGCTGAAACACTTAGAGTCGCAGCTGCCTTGCCGAGGTTGTTTGGTGCGGCGCCTTTTGGCCACCGAGCAACCTCGCCGGCGGTGCACAGGAGCTGTTACATGAGTAGTATCTTATCTGGGGGTATTATGGTACCCAATATNNTAGTATTTTATTTAAGGAATATTATCTTACTAGGTTTATCCACCAAAAAACACTACTCACATAGGTAATTCCCAAACTTAGGGTTCCAGTCTCGTGCCCGGAACTACTAGATGCCATGTTGTCCTTGGTAACCCCAAAAAGGCAGCAGATGTTTGTGGGCAACCCAAATGAGCTATGGTCTATACTCCTTAATTAAAGGGGGTTATATATGGGACCCTATAGGGGAGTACTGTAGTTGATATTGCTGGGTATACTAGGACTTCACACTATAGCTCAAATGGAATTTCGCACGTGTTGACCCTCAATGCAAAGCTGGCCCTCCAGGACATCGAGGCGGGAGAAAAAAAAATGATCCGAACGGGGTGGTCACGGCTTACAACCGGATGGGGTACAACCACTTCTGCAGCCACTTGGACTCCCATGACGGAGGTGTTCGGGTGCTTTGCTAGATACCTGCTAGCTGGATGATTCTGCCAAGTGGTTTCTATGACTACCATCCTTACTTTTTCTATACATATAATATGGTTATTACGAATATTGTTATGAATATGACGTGTATCATAACTAGTAGTTGCTATGATTACCATTTCTATACATATAATATGGCTATTACTATTAATACGACGTTTAGTATAACTACTATTGTTACTATTATTACTATTATTACTATTATTACTATTATTATTACTACTGTTATTACTATTATTACTACTATTTCTGTGCTTACTATTAACAGTAGTGTAGGCTGTTCCAGCTGAGGAGAGCGCAGCTATAGAACAGCTCATCAGTACCCACCGGGCGCTCCTCCTAGATGGAGGCGCCCTGGGCTTAGGGTTTAGGGTTACTGCATGCCATGACCATTGTCTTACTTGGGGGTTGGTGGGGAATAAGGGTATATATTATATAGGTGTTACATAGGGTTTAGGATTGAGGGTTTAGGGTTAGTGGGGAATAAGGGACTACATTTGTTATATAGGGATAATAATGGAAAAGAAAATGGAAACTACTGCATTATTGTAGGAGGCAATGAGGCGAATGAGGGAAGATTTTCTATAGGATTATATAGAGATTACATTCCCTTATTCCCTACTAACTCCCTTTAAGTTGGTCAGTTGTGGCCCTAAACCCTAAATCCCAAATCCTAAACCCTAAATCAAAAAACCCTAAACCCTAAACTGCGGCAGCTTTTACCCCAACAAAGGGTCTTGGCTTTCTTCAGTTTGTACTGTGCTTGGGATGCTTTGCACCCTTGCCCCTGGCAGGACGTGCCGAGGTGGGTAGCGAAGCTGGCTATAGCTTCTTACCGGCAAATTGCTGTGAACGTGGTAAACCCGAAGCCCCAAACCCTAAACCAATGTGGTAAGTGCTTTCGGAAACCCATCAGAGCCTATCTATCAAATTTTGGTTCGTACTCGCCGAGGTGCTGTCTGAAGAGAGTTAGTTTCCTAAGATGGAATCGACCCCTACCCCTTTTCGTCAGGAACAATCCAAATTCAGTACCAGGACATGCTAGGGAAGTTTGTGAATTATGCCAGAAGGGGGGGCTGGGGTATGGGGCTGTTGAAACACTAACCCCTAAACCCTTGGAGAACAGGTCCGCTGAAAAAAACTAAACTCTAGACTCTACACACCAAGCCCTAAGCCCTAAACGCTTGGAGGATGCTTATCTGAGGTGCCTGCGCTATCTTTCTCAGCGCGGTCGAGACGACAGCCAAGACATTTGGACTTGAGGCCTGCTAGTTACTGTTGATTGGATACTAGTCATACATTTAGGGTTGAGTCTTGAGGGTTACTAGTTATATATATATATAGAGGGTTTAGGGTTTAGGTATGATATACGGATTCGTACGCCAACAATGGATAATCACGTGGACAAGAAAACTGAAAATGAAACGGAAGCCGTGAATATATCGGGGGAGAGCACTGAAGTTACAACCAGGTTCGAACCTAGCTCCCGCTATAGCCTTTTCCTAACTATCGTTTCGTACTATGCCTACCTAGTACAATTGTGAAGCGATGACTTGCATGTGAACAGCTCCGTCTACATTTGACTCATCAAACTCCAGGTTGCCGTGGCTTTATTATCATGATTATTCGGGTCTTATTGCTACCATTATCGCAAAAATCTTATTACTGACTGTATTATTGCTAGTATGACTCCTATTACCATTATTACTATGATTTGTTTCAGGCGAAGAGTTTCATTTTCAGGCCTTCCGTCACTCCGCAAGTGCAGGCTGCTCCGCGTGCCTACCGCAAGAGGTTCTCGGCCAACTATCGCGGCTGGGACCCGCACAATGAAGAAAGTTTCTCGAATAGTAATAGGAGTACTAGTGATATTTGTAGTAATACTAATACTAGTATTAATAGTAGTAACAATAGTAATAGTAGTAATAGAAGTAACACTAGTAAGAGTAGTCATGCTAGTTATATGCGCAGCCAGGGTCGCACCATCCAAAGCTTTGCTGCAAGGACATCTGGTAGTTCCCTAAAATAAGGGGACTCCAATATACACCCCAAAGTACTATAGCCCTTATTGTGGCGACCCCAAGATTGGTAACCCTAACTTTGGAAACCCCTAAACTCTAAAAAAACCCTGTACATACCCCATTATCCCCTTTCCCTTTGAAGGTACCTCTCATCTTGCCAAACCCTAAACCCTATATAACTCCTATAACGCGTATATATCCCCTATTATCCCCTTCAAAGGCAGATCTTGATCCGGACACCGAGCTGAGGCGCACTCTTCCCAGATGACGCGCGGCACTACCGAGTGGACGTGCTTGAGGCGCTGCAAATCCTTAAGCTGAGTAGTTCCCCAAATTAGGGTCCCATTTTGGTACCCATAAATATTAGGTGCCGTAATATAACCTGTAACCGCAAGGGGCTCATAATTTCGAGAACGACCCAGCTGTTGTACAAGTTGCTGTTAAACTCCAGGTTGCTGGGGTCTTAGTATCATGAATCTAATTAATCTTATAGTTTTTGCTCTTATTACTGTTATGACTCTCATTATTACTATGATTATTCTTACTATGACTATAGCGTTATTAATATTATTATTATTGCAATTGTAGGGTTCAGGGTAGCTCGGCTCTGCACCAGATATGGCGATTTAGACTTGTTTTCCGGACGTTGACGTCTTGGCATTCATTGCCAACTATCCCACTGCTTTCCATGACCGAATGAGTAGTATTTTTTTGGGATACTAGGTTATAGAACCTCGTATGCAGAATATGATTTTACTTGGTTCAAACACCAAAAAGCACCACTCAAATAAGCCATAATCTCAACTTCTTCAAGGGGCGTTGTATAAGGGATTATACAGGGGACTATTGTGGGGGGAATTACGGGGGATACTGGGATACTAGGAGTTTAGACTGTGGCTCAAAGGGCTGTTTCAATATTGTCATCTAAAGTGCAGAACGCTCTGATACAATCTTCTGTGCATGTGAGCTAGAGTCTAAATTCCTGAAGGGGGGGTATATGGGGGATTATAGAGGGG
>CAJNIZ010007916.1:0-15434 GCA_905231905.1 Symbiodinium pilosum
TCAACAGTCACAGGGATGAGGCGGGCAACCCCAAAACGCCAAAAACCCAAAAAATAGGGAAAAAAAGCCAAAAAAATAGGGAAAACAAAACCTGGCTCGACTCTTGTGCTAATACTTCTCAGCCTTGGGGTTTGTCAGCAATTTGCTTCGGATTTGGGAAGATCTGGCCATGCAGACGAGAACCCAGCGCAGTGGTAATATTGAAAGCTCCGAAATATTGTCAGAACTTAAAAGACAAAAGATGGACTTTAGCGATCCAGTTTTTTAACAGTTCTAACCCCATGCCAAAGCCTCAAACCCTCCCCAGACACCGCCCCGCATCGAAAACTACACATGTGTCCTGACCTGAGGCGTCCTGCTCATGATGCCCAGTTTCCGTCGCTGGGTCCATTTCCGACTGCTCACTGCCAGCGGCTCCCCGGATGCTTTTTCAGATCGGGTATTCTTCCTAACCTGAGCCCCAAACCTCTTCTTAGTCTCGACATGCTACATCCTAAGTTGCCCGACTCCCGCCCCCATTTCGAGATCACACCTTAAATTCCCAAAATCCTGAATGGTTCTGATACACCTTGAATCTACACCTGATGCTCGCGGCATCATTTCTCGAGGGCTGACGACCTGCCCAGGCGCATTCACTGCAGCGGCAAGCGTAGCGGCCTTCCTGGGCGCGGGGCCCCATGTTTGTGCATGGATTGTGCGAGAGTTTCTGCTTGGCCGGCAACATTTTGGAAGGATTAAAGGGGAGATTTTCCAAAGAGTCCCTAGCAATTTCAATAAAAAACGGATAATCCACGAGCATGTCCACATGTATTCTTAATTTTCGAAGCAATTTAAACAGCATTGGCTCGAACCACTTCCTGTAATGAGGAATTAGACGATGGGATTTCTGTGAGGATTACACAGGGAATGGGCAAAGCAATGAGGGTTTTCCTGCCCTCCTCGACGTGGACCACTCTTTTTGCTGGAGCCCCGACTAGGGCATTTTCACAGTTACCCGGCTCAGCAGGGCACCACATGGGGGCTTCCAAGCACTTGGAGTCCGGTGTTTGGGAGACAGTCTTTGGGGTGTATCTACAAGTATGTATACATCTATATATATATACACCTATGTATGTAAATATATATATATATAGATGCATGAAGTGGGTCCTGCAATTTTGGAAATGTTCACATGTGAGGGGATCTCCCGAAGGTTGTCGGGCTCTGAGGGTTCTAGAAGCCCCAACGTCTTACAGCCTAATGCAGTCAGTAACAAAGTCATGTCCCAGCTCTAGCAGCTCTAGGGCCTCCGAAAGCAAAAGGAGCTCGGCTCTTCCAACGCCACATTTGCAAGAGCTGGCAGGGGAATGGGGAACAACCATGGCCTTTTCATTTGCCATTCATGTAGATCATTTGGTCTAATCAGGCGGGGATCCTGGGTTGGATGAGCGGACTGACCGGACCGTCAGTCATAGTCTTAGTAGCCGGGTACAAAACAGTGCTCTGTAAGCGGCGACGATAAAGGCGCCTGTCTGATCAGGACCTGCATGGAAGGAACAATATCATAGCTTTATTCATGTTGTCCATGCTGTACACTGTACCCCCACACCACAGATCCCCCAAAAACTAAGCACCTTTCAGAATTGGTAAACCCCAACCTGGCCAAACCCCGCAAAGCCCTAGCCCAAAAACTATGGCAGTTCCTCAAGTTGTCTGCTTCCCCTATGTGATCCAGGGGATGCCCCCATTCACTTCCATTCCCAACCTATAACAACCCTCGGCATCCTACCCACGCTTCCTTGGTTTGTATGTTATTACGATTACCAGGATGACAAAGTATGAGCATTACGACTGCTACTATTAATGCTGCTCATCACAGACTGTCTTTGCCGCAGGCGGTCGTGGCGCTCGAAAGGTCATGGAGGCCTGTCGCATTTGAGAGGAAGATGTTAGGTATCAGGGCTAAAAAATCACAATTGAGGGTTCAGGGCACAAGCTCCAAGGGGAAAGAAATGAGCCTAAGACAGAAGGCCCGGAAGGCCCGTAGGCGGGGGCACGTTTGCCTGAACAGTTGTTAGTTTTCCAAAGGTTGCTACAGGTTCAAAAGGTGTTTGTAGGTCTTTAGGGTTTTAGACGCTTGCTTGCAGCACCTGTTTTTATGGCTTTTTTTGCTGATAGCTGGTTCTTAATGTTTCAAGGTTTCTCACAGCGGTTCCTTTAGGTTTTGATACGAATCTCATAGGGCTTAAGAAGATTTTTGTCCTTCACGCGCAGGGTTCAGGATTTTGCATGTAGTTGTGCTCCTCCTAGCACTCAAGAAGATCACCTGGCCCCACGAGTGTTGCATGATGGAGGGCAGCCAAATCTTCAAAAGGCATCAGGGTTGAGGGTGAAGTTTTTTGAGGGTGAAGTTTACAAGCAAGCTTTCAAACTACTCCATGGTGTAGGGTTGGTGGTCCTTGTGAAGTTTGGATTACCGCAGTTGGATAGTATACATTGCTGCTTGCCATTGATGCTTGTGCTTCGTGCTCGGGGTGCCGTGGTGTAGAAATCGGAGTTCTGTGGCTAGCACAGGGTTGATGTGGGATATCATTGACGCGAGGGTTTCCGCTGCATTTATTCTAGGGCTTTTGATCCCTCACCCTCTGTGGAGCCCGCATTCATGAGACGAGCTCCCGCACAAGCAACCCCGCAACCACGAGCGATCAATGGTACATGTGTCAAGCGGGTGTAGGGCTAGATGCGCAGCCATCGTCGTCGCCGTGTTTTGGCCTTTGCGACGGGATAGCCTATGATAGCCTCCAAGATTGCGCTCCCACTCATGTATACCTCGGAATTCAATTTGTTTCCCATGGTTTTCAAGGGGCCGGACCACCCGCAATCCTACATTTGTTCCCTGTCAAAACCCCAGGAACCTTAACTCTAAATCCTTAAGTCGGCTCTTAGCCAGGATTCTTCTGAAAAATCGAAAGGCGCAAAGGCGCATACTACGTTCCGTGCATCCGCACACCGGCCACAAAGCCCCCCGAATCCTTAACCAGAGTCCACGAGTCTTGGCATGAACCCCTGAATCTTGAATTCTTTTCGGATTTAGAGTCTGGGGTCTGGAATTTCCTGTGTTGGCCAGGTCGCGCAAAACAACTGCCGCTACGTTGCCCTCGACAAGGTGACGCAAGAGGAGCGTGTCGGGTTTCATGATGCGAGTTGCGGATCCTTTCGTGCCTTCTAAGGGGTAGGGCCCTTGTAGGGACCACGGAGATAATGTAGGGGTATATGGAAGTTTCAGGGAGAGGAGGTAGCATTGTTTAAAGTCATCATAGGTTTAAGGTCTGGGACGTATCTCGGGCTCCTTAATTCCAAGGTTGCACCCGCATGAGGTGTTGCGAGAGATTTCCTCCGTCAACATTCTCTTTTGCTCTCTCGGAATCGAGGCTTCAAAGTCTACCGTGAAGGAGAAAGGAGTTGGGTTGGGCAGGCTGATCTTCAGGCTCGATGGCAGAGCTGTTGAAGTCATGAGTTCGGGGTTGATTGCTAAGGATCCCCAAATTGGGGTCAACGTTTCATAAATCACTGTAGGTCCCCCTTGGTAATTATCCTTGCGATCCTTGCGCCACTCTAAACCCCAACGGCAAATCGCGGAAACCTGTATAAAGTAGCCCACATAGACCTCCAACAGGCCTGTTCGCGTCACGAGGGTCTGATCTACATGTCAAGCCCTCAAACGAGCGACACCCCATCCCAAAATCCAAGAACATTCCCGCAATGTTTTGGGGTGCGCTGGTTGGAGGACCTCATGAACTCACGTCCGGATCCAAACCTCAAGCGCCTGTCGACGCCTTGCCGTCTCCAGGCCCATCCCAGCAGTTCCAGCTTTTTTTTTGACTAGAGGCTTTCTGTGGGTTCCTTTGGGGGCCACGAGACTGAGAACTGCATTGTTCTCCTCATATTCTCAGAGAACCAAATTCTTACACACACTCTAGTTTGTGGGAAGCGTAGAGGCTTTAAGGAGTTTTCAGCTGACAGTTGCGAGATCTCCTTCTCATGTCGTCGATCCGAGAGCCTTTGTAGAGTTCAGGGCCTCAGACTTTTGGGGTTGGAGATTTGCCGAGGTTCCTTGTTGATCGTCATAGATGTTTTCGCAGGAATCTGCATTTCGTGCAAAGCGCTTCGCATGAATCCTTTCGGCATCGGTGTTCGTTGCAAGTCCTTTTGGCACCGGCTAGCATGTGGTCCGGCTGATCCCTAAGCAGGGCGAGCCTCCAAGGCCGACTAAATTATTTTCAGCTGCGTGTCTTGGCCTTAGGCTGAACCTGGAACCCTACACTCCCTAAACCTGAAGCCAGAGAAACCGGCCGCACAAACTCTGATGTCTGCTCTTCTCCAGCCCGCAAATTCTGACATACATGTTTCGTGTTGTGGATTCCAGAGGTCAATAAGCCCAAGGAAGGCGGGATCACTCTGCGGATCTAGAGTTTCGGGTTTCGCAAAATTAGGGCTTGTGTATGTGCTGACGACCCCAAGGCAGGACTTGGAGCTTTTGATGGGCTTCGACTAAGGGTCTCAACACACTTGTCGAAGCTTGTACTCTGGATGGGGGGCTTCTCAAAGCTCATTTCTTGAGATTTTCTCATTGTAATATCATACCCTGAATGAATGTTATGTACAGGTTGGCTTCTTATTGAGTTTGACAATGCGATTGCAAAGGGAGATCCAAAAATCCGCAGCTCTGATGCTGTGTCTCCCGTGCAGGACATTGACGCGTTCTTGCACCTCAGCTGAATTTCGGCTCCTTAGGGCTATCACAGGTAACAAGGCGTAGTGATCTGAGCATATCTGAGCCAAGCCTCATAGCTGGAAGCCTCAACCAAGGGGCTTGACGGTGTAGGGGTGTTGGTGGAAGGATTGGCAGCATAATTATTTTTGGTAATCTCAGTCCCTCTTGCCCCTCCCATTGCAGTGCACGAGGGCCCTCATAGTAGACCTGTGAGCTTTCGCTAACGCTGGTACGGCTTTGCCCCAAACGATTTCCTCCCCCAGACAAACACGGAATTCCATATGGCCCGTTTCAAAGGAGCTCTTTGTAGAGTTCCTTTCTGTTGGGGGGAGGTAGATGGAAGTGATGAATCGCTCGCCCCAATACTCGTCCCCCTATATACATCCCAATAGTACATTTTCCGATTGGAGACCAAAGTCCAGGAAGGCTATTTTCAGAAGGGCAAGATTACCTTTCAAAGGAGCCAAGTAGGCGTAACATTTACAATGACTTAGGGGGTTGAGATCCAGGAATGAATTACTTTGGCTTAGCTACTCATAGGCTCAAACTGAGAGGCATGGGTTTCGTAGACTGCTGCGGGGCCATTGGAGGTAAACCGCGCGAATAACGCATCCTCAGGGCGGTTTATCATTGTGAAGGGGATGTCGATTATTATTCGGCAACATGATTCGTAAGCCCGCCCACCTTGGAATCCTTATCATGCCGTGGCACCAGGTTCGAAGATCAATTATCAGGGGGTGGGGAAAAACAAAAACGTAAACCCGCAACCCTGCGACTGTACACGCCATGTACATCCCAGGCCCTACACAAAAGCCTGAAGCGTGAGAGAAACCCAAACCCGAAGCCCTGCAGCCCTACATAGCCCTCAAAGCCTGAAGGAGCCACAGCTGGCACGATTCCCCCGCGTCCAAGTGGGATGCGCTGCAGGCCTGGCGCAAGTCTTTCAAGGCAGGGCGGGAAGGGGTTGCTCTGGTTTTACAGGTATGATCAGGTATGTAGGATTTGAGGTGTCGTCGGGCTATGCTTTTTGTTGGCATTCTCGGGCTGAAAGGTTGGCGTCTTTAGTTTTTGGTTTAGATCTTCTCTTGAGGGGGTGAGGGTTTTTGCTGTGGTCATGCTGCGAGCAATAGTGAAGACCAAGGCTAGTAGTATGAATCCAACCTCTCAGCATAGTGATCCTGCGATCATGGGTGGTTATTCCCAACGAGGAGTTGACACAGATGCTGATAGATAATTATAAAGACTTGGCGGCTAGCTTCTTCGTCAAGCTGTCTTTCGCTGACTGCAGCTCATCCCCCAACCCCACATTGCCACCCTAAAAATTCGGAGACGTGCTAGATGAGGATAAAGCAGCTAGCACCAAGCAGACCCCTCGAAGTGCATGACGTTTTGATGGCTTGCCATCAACACAAGTTCCATGTTCGTATGCCCAAAAGACATGAGGCGACGCCTATCATCTAGGACACTTGGCTTTGGACAAATCTCACTCGGTATACAGCAACTTTCAAAGCATTTCTTTAACATCGTGGGCCTCTGACTCCCAAAGCTTAAAGAGCCAACGCACCAGCTGCAGGCCCAGCATCAACGGGAGCCGCGTCTTTGGATCGACAAGCCGCCCAGCTGGGTGATGGCTTACTAGGGTTGAGGCTGAGGGTTTCAGGGTCAGACTTAGAGACTTGGATTCAGTTTTTGGGAAGTAGGCTGCTCTGACTAAGGCTTACAGGCTTCGGGGTTAAGGATGTTGATGTAGGGTTCAGGCTTGATTGTTACTTGATCGATATATGGCGGGGCTGCTGATACTTGATTTAGAGGCCAAGGTCTAATTGCCCCTTTCATAGCGCAGTTGAAGCTAAGCATGCGCTTCCACCGATCAGGGGAGCTGCCGTGTACCGCTATGGTTCCTAAAACAGTAATAACAATATTAATAATAGCTGTATTAATATAGGAATAATAGTAATAGTATAGTGGTAATGCTAGTAACTGTAGTCCCAGTAGGCTGACGACATAAGCTTGGATTCGGCCATGGCACCAAACTTATCATGCTTGGTTGTTGCATCAGGCCTTTTTCTGTACTCTTTGCTACCCTTGTGTGGTCGCTGTACACGCCAAATAGTGCTTTCTGGCTGCATCAGGCCTTCCTACTCACCTTGTCGTGTCTACTGCCCTTGCATGCTGAGTGGTTGCCTTTCCATTGTGTTCACTGCTCTTGCAAGGTCATGGTATGAAGAGTCATGCTGGTGCTTTCACCAAGCCTTCTTCTTCTTCTTCCCTCCGCAGTGTTCATTACCTTTGCAAATGGTGCGGGGGACAAGCTGCTGGGCGGTTGCATCAAAGCTCCCCACTCTGTAGGGTGCCTTTACATTGCCGCGGTCTAGGTAGCATCCTGCTTGTGGTTGCATCCCAGCCCCTCCGTAGTGTTCCTTACCGTTGCAAAATCATGAAGCAAATCACATCTCCTTGGTGGTTGCATCAAACCTCCCGATTCCGTTTGTAGTGGTCACTCTGAGGGTGACCACATGGGAGGTGACTTACTTGTGGTAGCTCCGCGCGTTATATTGGGTTGACCATGGTATGTGCGACATCACGCTTGGTGGCCGTAATTGAGCCATTCTTCTGCGCCCTGTCTGCAGTGTTTAATAGCTTTGCATATTCATTTTGCGTGAATGTTGATGCTTGGTTTTCGTTGCACCCAGCCTCCTCATCCTTTCTGTGCCGCTTTGTACCCTTGCAAAGTCATACTATTAAGATCATGCCAGGTTATTGCATCAAATCTATCCATTTTTCTCAGTGTTGACTGCCCTGGCATGCTCATTATACAAATGATGTCGTCTCTGATGGTCACATCTGACCTCGCTACTCTCCCTGTCGTGTTCGCTACGGTTGCGTGGTAATGGTACGAGTGGCATAAGGCATGCTGGTTGCATCAAACCTCCCTAGTTGGTGTGTAGTGTGCCATGCTCCAACAAGGTCGTGATACGGATGCCTTGACTCCGCTGGCTCATCAAACCTGCCTGCTCCCCTTCCGTGACAAAGTCATGATGCAAACGAACCGTGCTGGTCGTCTTGGTCGTCGTGTCGAACTTTCCTGACCCTCCGTAGTGGTCCTGTTGCAATGAATCTCTCTCTTCTTCTGTTAAGACCAATGCCTCGGCCTGGTTCATTGGGACCTCACTAGGCCTGTAGTGTTCAGCACCCTACTTATGCATGGTCATGGTGGTACGAATGACATTAGGCTCAGTGGTTGCATTGAAGCTCCCTACTCCTTGCTTATTAGCGCGTGCCCTTGCATGGTATGGTGGCAAACACATCGCGCCTGGTTGTTGCATGTGGCCTCCCTCCTCTTCTGGTGTTCACTTCCTCCGCGCGGTAATCGTATGAATAACGTCATGCTTGGTGGTTACATCAAACCTCCCTACTCTTTCTGTACCCTTTCGTAGCCATTGTGCGGTTAACATCACGCCTGGTGGTCCCATCGAACCTCCTCCTCCTTTGGTAGTGTTCCCTACTCTTGTGTGGCCATGCAGTAACCTCATGCTTGGTTGTTGCACGCAACCTTCCTATTGCCGAGTGCTCCGCAGGAGGGTCCCCGTTGTAAGTGTTAAGCAACAGCCATCGAGCTACTTCCAGGCGGCATCCATTGAAAGCCTGTTGCAAAAAGTGTCGGGCTTCAGGGGTTCAGAAGGCGACAACACTCGCTGCTCGCATGTCCCAAATGTCCGCCAAGTGTCCGCAAAGCGCCCTGGGGCTGCCATCCTCCTAATTGTGGTCAGCTTGGGGGCGTTGTGTCTTCGCACGTGGAAAATTCCAGCAGTCACCGGCATGGGCGCCCTCGGGGTCTTCGTGCTTGTAACCATCATCTCTTTTGCGTGGTCGTGTCTATGCTTCATGTCGAAAGAGGCGTCTAGGCGTACCTGCGCTCTTATTTGCCACTAGGTTTTCGGAGCGTCCCGCAGTAGACAACACGGACAGGCGCAACAAGCTTGAAGAACAGTGCACTGGTGAGCTAGGCACCCTAAATCTGTGTTGTTTTTGGCTAAGAGGTTCAGCAAAATTGCCATCATTCATCTTGCCACTATTTTTGTGAGCGTAAGCATGATCATGTATCATTAGCAGCACAGAAATGTTGCAATTACCAGTAGATGAGAGGCTTCTAGTCATTGTCCCACACAGGTTAAAAGATTTTCAGCAAGATGGGTGCCCTTACGAACCGGGAAAAAAAGCAAAAAAAGTTTCCAAAGATGGATGGCAAAAATTGGATGCTCACAGCTGTTTGCAGTCATCATGACAACTGTCATGTTGTCAAAGTTGTGGAGCTTGCGAGACACAAAATACTGCAAATATCAGTATACCAGAGGCCCAGTTGGATGCCCAAAATCCTGTCTGGTAGTGTGGTTGTGACCATCATGCGTACGATCATAATGATGGTGTTTGTGGTGTTTTTGGTGTGCTATGGCGCCCAGGTCCTCATGGTAGGTCTTCGTAAGGGAAAAGGCAACAAAGGGAAGACGGTAGATATCAATAGATCTGAGGCTACTGTCAATGGCCGTTCTTGACGAAGATTCGGAATAAGATGGCGTCAGATATGTAGGGGACACGTCGTTGTCGTCGCCGCCGCCGCTGCCGTCATCGTAGTAGTAGTAGTAGTAGTAGTAGTTGTTGTTGTTGTTGTTGTTGTTGCAGTAGTCGTGGTGGTGGTGGTGGTAGTAATTTAGAAGACAGTCATCATGGTGGTGGTGGTGGTGGTGGTGGTGGTGGTGGTGGTGGTGGTGCTGGTGCTGCTGGTGCTGCTGGTGCTGCTGCTGCTGTCAGCGGAGCTGCCGGCGGCGGCGTCTTTGGCGGAGTCGGTTGTGGTGGTTGCGGCAGCACTGTTGTCGTTGTTGCCGCGGTTGATGTGGCAGCCGTGCTCGTGGCCATTGTTATCATAGCAAATTCAGTACTAACAGTTGGGAATTTGGGTTGGCAGGCCACTGGCTCCTTCACGCAGCCAAAGGTAGGGTAGTTGGCATCTTCTCGAGGTTATTGTGCAGTTTCAAGCTGAAATCTGTAAACGTTACTGTTGCGCATCAGATCCCCAGCAGGTTTCTCAGTGACCACGACTGAAATTTTGTGTGCTTTGCCTATCTTCGATTCTGGTCCATCCTTCAGCTGGAGCATGTCCTTTGGAGACTTGTTCATTGGAAAGGGCCTAGGCCAAGGCCATTTATTGATAGTTGATCACAAGCTACGGCATTTGCTACGAGTTCATTTCAGGAATTCAAGTTAAAAGTCCTATGCAGCTACTGTGTTCCACGGGCCTCGGAACCCCCGAGACGGAACAAAGGTACTGCATTGACCAAGAGAACATCGAAGCGAGTTTGATGTGCCTCCCCGTGCCTTGGCCCACAGGATTCTGAGCTTGATGGTTTGAGGATTTGTTCTCCGGCGTAAGTGGCTTTTGGCCTGTAACTGGTTCTTTTGAGAGGAATGATACCCTTACACTCTGCTGCCGGGCTGAGAAGGAGGGTTCCGATAGCGCGTTGTGGCAAGTCTGCACTGCTGATAGCAATGTTCTTTCCTCGCACTCTCATCTTCAGTTTGGCTCCAGGTCCTTACACCCAATCTCGAGAGACCTTTTTTTGGTTTGTGCTCTGCCGACCTGCGACAGGATGCGGCCCTCACACTCTTCCAAATGGTTCGCGCACAAATTCGCCGTTGTAAGCGGAACTTGACCCTCTTTTGTAGCATGCATTTCCCTAGGGAAGACAGCCAAAACACAATTCATACCGAGCTGTTGTTCTCACCCGCTTCGAGGGCTTGGGAGACAAGGTGTTTCTGGCCAGCTGCCACACTTTGCTGATCATCGCGGGGGAGACCTACTTTGCCCCTTGCCTGAGCAGACATACCTTGCAATGAGGGATTCTGGCAGAGGCCGTACAGTATGCCGATTTGTGCACGGCACAGATCCTCTTCGAAATCTAGACCCCGCATCAGGGCCCCCATCCAGGAAGTAAACGTACTTACGCGGCGGAAGTAAACGTACTTACGCGGCGGCTGAAAAATGCCAGGCTTGCTGTTAAGTTGTGTTCAAAAACAGTAGCTGCTGCACAAAAATGAACGGTAATGGTCGTACGTTTATGTTATAGGTTGTTTAAATCTAAAAGGCCCAGAGTTGTAGTGAAAGTAAGCAGGAATGATGACAGCAAGACGCGCCAACGCACCCCACTTCCCATGAAGCAGCGTGGGTGAGAACAAGTGGCAAAGGGTCACCGGAAAGTGTCCCAAGGGCAGGACGACGCCTACGGGGATGGCGATCTAACCGCGCTTGTGAAGTGCGAGTAATTCCGGGCAGTCCAAAAGCGCGGCAGCTAGAAGGATTGTGAACCCAACCTCACGAAATTTTCAACACCAGCGCTTGTAGACGCGACCGAGTGTCCACTCGCCAGCGAAGCTTCAAGCATCTGACCACGCCCCGTCGTATCCCTGAGATGGTTCACACTTGTGACATCTCGAGCACGCGAAATGATACGCAACAATATATCGTGTCCGACGTTGGCTGACACTCAGCGGACTTGTCGGAAATCTTCGGAAGACGGGTCAAGTTTAAGGAAGTGTTTCCGCTTGTAGTCACTGTTGTCATGACAGAAAGCCTAGAGAGAACAGTCGCCCACGCACTAAGCACTAAGACTAGCAGGACTACTGTTCTCTCGATGGATCTTGTGGTATCAACTATTTAAGTATCATGTCCACGGGCATGCTCTTATCAAGCAGCTTCGCAGTCACCAGCATCACTTGCACAGAGTTTCGTGCAACGCTGGCAAACATCATTTGTGCGGCTACGGGTTGCTGAAGCACATATGTCGAGAAGGGAGACGAGTAATAGTACTAGTACTAGCTGTTGTTGTCCATCTTCGCATTGCAAGCCTTACCACCAGTGTCGTCGTTCCCAGCATCATTATCACCATCATCATCATCATCACCAACAGCATCATGATAATCTCTGTGCAGGACCGCCTCTGGTGCGTCGAAGAAGTCTTCGTATACCTCCAGATGGACCGTTCCCCTGATGCAATCGAGACGCTGGGACCGCAAATCCGGCGTTTGAACCGGGTCGCAGCAAACATGACCCTTTTGCCGGTGCAGATATAACAAAGACTAAGTTTGGTGTTTCGGATTTTGGGGCGTTACATGGCAGACCGGTAGCTTGAAGCTGCCCCAAGCGCGTGTTTGAGGGTGGTTTTGGCAGATCCTTTGAGGCAATCACAAGAAGGAATTGGTACAAACATACGAAAATAAACCTCACCTGATTCCTTGTCATAACGAAGCTTACAAGCAGCCGCTACACGTGCCATCAAGGTAATAGCCATAATTAAGGGAAGTTGTGGCTTTGGCGGTGATGAGTTTTTTTGATGCATCAAGAATCTCATCAATATCTTACCCTCGAGAATAGCCAGCTGAAACCTAAAGACATCTAATGACCTAATGTCTAGAGTCTAGAGCCCTAAGCCCTACATGAGCCCTGCGGCCTGAGCCTTCAAACCTTGACCCTCGCCATCCTTGAGCTCAGCCTTGACCCCAAGGATTCTACCCATCTGCAGCGACCTAGACGAGCGAATCCGAACATTCGACGCTGAGGCTTGCGGCTTTCAGGCTGTTCATCAGAGCAGCAAGTCTGGGGTAAGGGCAGGGTTCGTTTGTGAGGGCCGCGTGAGGGCTTTTCTTAAGCTGTTGGGCCAATGTTCTGCTGAACGACTACTCTTTAGTCCTTTCCACGCTGCGAGGAGTGACCCCCTCCCGACCCCAAGCCCGATCTGGTCCGAGACCGAACATCCGAAACTCAACCTTTGAGACCTTACCTGTGTGCAGGTTTTTGAGAGATAGATAGACATCTATCACTTTCTTGGGGGCTCCTTAAGCTATAGAAGTTCACTGCCGACCCCAAACCCTGAAGAAACCTCAGCTCTTAGCCTGCGAGGTGGCCCAGTGTTTCAAGGACTGCGATCGCCAGAAGCTTTTGGCAACCATTGAGGCCCAACAGACTTTTCTGGATGTCCAGGTGTGATTCAGGTTTAAGGTTTGGGGTTTAAGTTTAGGTAGCTCGTGTAGCTGTCAAGGATGCTTGCACGTCTTGAGACAGCCCGTGAAGAGAAGAGGATTCACTTTGCCAGCAGGTATCCTCATTCGTTGGACTTGATAGAACAAGCACGTACTGCAATATCGTGAATGAAATTGAGTGTAAATTCATGTGCCTCGAACCCCATCCGGTTGCGAGTGAAAGCGCAGTTCTTGTTTCCGGCAGATTGCGCAGCGCCCGGAAGAAGGTCTTGTGAGGTATATGTGGGGAGGTCGAAGAGAGGAGATCATCGAAGACTGAGATGTGGTGTGCAGGGTCTAGCCTCGCAGGGGCCTTTTCTATCCAATTATGCGGAGCTTCTATTGGGGTTTGGTCCATGTGATTTGGGCGAGAACCCTAGCACCCTTTGATGATTCCGGAGGCTCAGTTGTAGAGGAGAACAGAACTTGCGAGGTTGTTGGCTTAGCTCCTGCAGCCCTTATGAGGTTTGTCACATTGTCCTATCGCTGGCTGTGAAGGCTGGATGCGGTGACTACGAGACTTTCAACTCACACGTGTGCCCTGGCATTCTTATGAGCAATGGGTACCACTTGTGGTCAGTCAAGCAGGGCAGTGGCATCAGGATCAAGTTGGGCGGACGGCGGACTTGCGAAGGGCCGGCTTCCATCAGTTGACCCATCAGTTATTCTGGGATCAGGGTTGAGGGCCAAGCATTGCACACGTGAATGTGCTTGCGCATGCATATGCCCCCTGCCACTGTCACAATGCTTAGTAGCCATTCTCTGAAAGATGATATTTAGATTGAATCAGTTAAGAAGACACTAACCCACAGCCCTTCTGCATGGAAGGTGAACACTGATCCCTTACCCGGTCCGAGCCATGAAAGCATTTGTTCGCACCCTAAGCGCAAGACCAAGAACCTCATTCTAAAGCCTAACAACCCCTAGACGAAATAATCATAATGATTTTCATGATTGTTATTGCTAGTAGTCTTATCATTGTTGTAATCACTGTGGTCCGTCCGCCTCGGCCTGGCTGTGCGCGCCCCCGCCGAAGAAGTGGCTGTCAGGAGAAACACAGTCAGAATGGTGGCCGGCAACAGGATGAGCATCAGCCCCCGATCTTGTCAGCCCGTGTCATAACCCATGGCACTACATATGGGACCGGGCCGTCCGGATGCTCCGAGACACACTGCCTACTGCTTTTTAGGGCAGGAAAAGTGAAGCCAATAAGTTGCTTTGGACTAGGAGCCTTTGGTGACGGGGTGGTGCGGGGCTGGGGGGGCCGAGGTGCGGGAGTTTTGAATTTTTGCAGTGGTGAGAACAGTCGCAGTTGCATGGCGGGGAGGCTGCACCGGGGAGGGGCTATGAGGAGGACTTTGTCTCTGTTGAAACCTCTGGGCGCCTTTCGGCAGGGCCGACGCGAATCTTTATCCTCCTTGTTGATTCTTCTTGTTACTCATTATTGTTATTATCATGGTTCTTATGATTATGACTCATGACTGTTGTTCTAAGCCTTTGCAGGCAGGATGCCCTGTCGTATGCGTTGAAGAAGTCTCGCTGGGCCACCTCCGCGTGAAAATACGCGAGCTAGGCAGTCTGAGGAAGAACCGGTTTTATAAGTGTTTATGCAGATTGTGAAAGGGGCTGCCATGTAGGATTTGCCCGACTTTCATGGGATAATTTTAGAGATTACGGTTCCACAGCAGTTGATGGACTCGTGTGCGGTCTTAAGTGTTGTTGTTGAACCACTCTCATGCATTCTGTTTTTTTTTGATTTTGCTTGGAGTTCTTAGGGTGATTTGGGGATGGTTGCAGAGGTCCGACTGTACTTGTTTTTCATCTTTTTTCCCAGCGGGGGCCTTGCGGCGACATGTACTGTCCTAAACGTGAACGCTTAGACCCGAGTTTTGTCTGTGCCCTGCAAGTGGCACAAAAACCCGGAGATGAAATGGATTTCGGCTGGTCGTTCGTTGGCATTCAGGTCTTGCGGTTTGGGGTTGATCCCCGGTTTTGTGTTCCTTTTTTAGTTTAGATTGGCTCAGGAAGAAAGGTTTTTAAGCTCACGAGCTGGGCTCCCAAGTCAAGGCACCTTGCCAAGCCCGTTGATCGTGATCAGTCTCTGCTGCGGCATAGTGCAATCAAGTCTGACCATTCCACTGACCCACTTGCCACAGCTTCATTATCCCCATTGTGACACCAAACTCTCTTACAGTCATTGTGGGTGCTCCATGTCTTTTGGGTCGCGCAAACCAACTTGCCGCTGGAGAGCGCTATTCAAGCGCAAAAAAGGTCGTCCGCCTTCAAGTCCTTTTACAAACATGAGGATGGGTCTGAAAACTGGGGTCTTGTTCTGGTAGTTGTTAGCCACACTCCCACACCTTTTGGGCCGCTTCATTCCTGAAGCAGCAAGAAAGTCCCATGTGCGAAGCCGTACGCTCCCTCGAGGATGACTTGTAAACGGTTATAGTCCTCCTTAAGTAGATAGACTATGGCTTTGGGTATATTACAATAAGATCCCCATATAGCCCATATTCTATCTACTTAAGGGGGACTATACCTGATCCCCAAGAGTGAGCTCCAGACTCTGCCTCTGGTCCCCATATATTTCTGGGTCTTAAAGGATAGCTGT
>CAJNIZ010007917.1:0-15433 GCA_905231905.1 Symbiodinium pilosum
CTCCTCTTCAGGCACCCTTTCAGCTAGGGGGCACTCCGCGTCAGCGGGTGGAGGTTCCATATCGTCCAAGTTCATCGTGCGAACCTGGGCCATGGAAACTTCTCTTGCCAAGCGGAATGCATTTGAGAAAACGACGGATCTCTGGTGCAGAAGGAACTGGTTTCTGCGAGCCTTGATTACCTCGTCGGTCGCAATCCCTGCTATCATTGCCTTATCCCAGAGGACGAAATGATCTTTAAAAATTGGCTACATGCCAAAAGTGTCTTTATTTAGAGGTCATTTGAGCTATAAGAGACATTTGGGATTTTAGAGGTCATTTGGACCCATCAGAGCCATGGCAACATAATGGCTTTTTTGGTAGCAGCTGGAGCACAGCTTGAGCTAAAAACGTATTGGAGCCAATTGACAGCAGCTGGTAAAGCTTGAGCCACTTAGGGGAGTAGGGACTTAGGGTGAGGTGAGGGTCAGTTTGTAGGTTAAGGGTTTAGAAGCTTAGAGGGTTCAAGATTCAGGTTTGGGGCTTAGATTTCTATTAAGCAGCTATAAGATCTAAAACCCTAGACCTAAACCCTAAACCCTAAGCCCTAAACTCTAAACCCTAAACCCTAAACCCTCAACCCACCCTGACAACCTAGACTTTAACTCCTCAACCCAGTAAGATACCGCTGCAGCCAACATCATTTGAGGCGATGAAGGAATGTATTGCACAATTTAGGATCCCACTAAAACTGTATCTTGGGGCTTGGGGTATAATTTAACAAGCCGTGCAATACATTTCTCCATCTACAGTTGTTCCAGCGAAAACAAAGCCTTTTGCAAGCAAGTACTGCTTCACCTGAATCGCATTGCGGCGGAGCAGGTTCAACTCCGCCGTTCTGTGGGACATTTTGCGCAGCATTCTAACGCAGTAACGAACATGGTCCTCATCCATAAAGGTGTTGTCCCAAGCTGGGTTTCGCCGGCTTGGGCGATCGTCTTCAACCAGATGTTGAAAATGGTGTATCTTGGGTCTCATTCTAAAAAGAAAGCGACGAAGGTCACGAGCCTCACACGCAAGCCCTGAGTAAACCTGCAAGAAGGTCTTTCCAAGCATTGCCATAGTGTTTCTTTCCTCCAGCGTCAGGAAGGTACCCGCATTCATGACAAGGCCAGAAACCTGGTTTGCAGACCACACTGCAGCCAGAAGTCCCTTGAATGGCCCATGCCATTCGACAGCTTCCAGCTTGTAACAAAGGTAGCCCATAAACACAGGAGCATCTGCTGCCTTGGCACGTAACACTGGACAGCCCTTGGTCCACCCCAAAGTGTCTTGACGAAGTCTTTTGAGGCCAACCGCTTTGCCGTTTGCCCGAGCCCAGGATTTAAGCTCCAGAAAGAATTGGTTCAAACGCAATTTGATAGTGGAGGCATTGAAAACACCAGGCTTTCTACACAGCAGCTTCACAGCTGCACCGATCACATCCTGGGCTATTCCCAGGTTGACTGTATGCATCCAATCGCACTGTATCATGCGCAGGTCGAACCCGTCCAGGCATGCTAGCGCAGGTTTTTCATCCCAAGGAGTAACCAGACCGATTGTCTGCCGCCATTCAGCTTCCAAACCAGTATTCGTATACAGCATATTTGCATCTTTGCCTTTGGACGCCAGGCATTTGTAGCAGACCTCTCGGGGACAGTCTAGGGTTTAGGGTATAGGTTTTAGGGGGCTAATTAAGAGTTTAGGGCGCCTATATAGGGTCTAGAGAGTTTAGGGCTTAGGGTTTACCAGGCGCAGGGTCGTCAACTAAATGCCTTGCAACACTCTACAGTGTGCTTGCGCTGGTGCTCCCTGAAACCCAACGCAGAACCCCAACCCTAAGCCCTAAACCCTAAACCCTAAACCCTAAAAGAAGGATATAGCCATAGAGAGAATTTGATTCCACAGCCAGCGCCGCAGCCTGCTCCGTGCTTGGGTGCCGTGTGAAGGAGAAGGCCTGGGTCAGATACTTCAAATCGCCCCGGAATGCAATCGGGACAAAGTAGAACCGCTCCTCAGCTGCTCCAGACAAGAGGAACCCAAGTTGCTTGCGAATATTTGTAAAAACACACACAGAAATAAACCAATACTACACTTTCTCATTGTCCCCGAGCTGCCCCAGAGCTTGTAAGCAGACCATCCCGCATGAGATAGTTCAAGTCTTGAACGACCAGTGTATTGAGGGCTTGCAAAGTCAAGTTGGTTTTGCCCTGGATGAGGTATCGAGAGGCGAGGAGCGAGTAAATCATGTAACGAGAAGCTTTCGCGTCTGTTCTATACACAGATAGATCAGGTGTCCTGGGTAGCAAATAACATGAGCTAAAGGACAAGCAGACCCTGTGTTTGCATTGTTGAGGGAAAGTATTCATAACAAGAAATACCGCACAAAAAACAAACTAATTTGGGGCATAGATCCAGGAAACCACCATCCATGAAGAGCGATTTAGCGTGCCCTCATCACCCCAAAGAACAATTGGAACACTGTACTTCCAGCTGTCTGGGAGCTCGGCCAGCCAGTGGTCAGGAAAATCTGGCAAAAGTTGAGCCCAATAAGACTCCAAGCCCAAAGGTGATTCGAACATTGTATCCAGGAATCCATCTTGGACCAGAGCCGCCGCCTTGATGGATTGAGCCAGAATAAATGCCCTAATATATTAGACACCTTGAAAACCCTAAGCTTAAACAGATTGCTTTGGACACCTAGTTTCCATCGATGAAGGCAATACCATTGGGCATTGCTCTATAGCAAAATCTTCATCTTCGCCACGGATAACTAGGGCATTCACATAGGTTACCTCAGTGCGTAGAGCATAGCCAGCTTTCCTGGCACGGGAGTGAAATTCCTCGTCACGCAGGGCTCGGGAATCAAACCCAGCCAGGACATCGGAATCGTATATGTCACCTCAATTAGCAGTTAGGAGTTCATTTTGGGGGGAGGAGGAAATAAATTCTACCGTTACAATGCCACTGGTATAGATTTAGGGTTTGGGATTCAGGATTTGGGGTTTAGGGTTTAGGGGCGGGTTCTTACATTGGCTCAGCGCCTTTATCCCCAAAAGTGCACCAAGATGCCCAGTTCGCAAGCCAGAGATATGGTTGCATCTCCGTCCACAGTAGCGCGGACAAGCCTTTGCTAGCAACACAGCACAAATCCAGGCTCAATCATAGTATTTCCCCATATTCTACCCCTAGCCTAGACCCTAAGCTTATACTGCAAGGAAAAACCCAGCAACAGATCATCGAGACGCTCATCCTTGCTCCTCGTCCACGATCTAGACTTGGCACCTGCCCAAAAATAGATCTGGGGGAAGGTGGCTGACTTTACGTCTAGAGGTTGTGCTTCAGAGCAGAGTTGGCACGCAGAGGTTGTTTTCAGGCGCCTGCAAGTCTCAGGAGCCATCACAGCTAGTCTCGAAACCTTCGTTAAAGGCCTGAAGCATTTTCCCCTTGGTGTTCCACTCTAGGAGATTACACAGGTATCATGCCGAGCAAAGTAGCGTAGGATTAGGTTTGATCGCGTGACAAGAATGGAATCTCCCCAAACTGCAGATTGGGCATGTTGATCACACAACAGGCCTGAGTTCCTTGCATCAACTTAGGAAGCTAGGAAGCTGCCATGAAGTGAACCTAGCCATAGATCAAATAAAGATGCTGGAACTTGCCTTGGATTGCGCACTTGGAGAAACATGTTTGAACTTGTGCTGCCTTCAAGACAGCCCTCCGTGTTATCACAGAGATCCCCAACCAACCCGCCGCTCAAGGTTCACCCTGATGGCGAGCTGGACTCCCGCGCGTGCTCCAGAACCCCTGGCCTTTATCATAAGTTGCGCCTAACTAGAGCTAGCTACTGAAAAGATTTTGTTTCCAGAGCACACAGCTGACAAATCGATATCAAGCGCCACCATTTCGATCTACTCATTCTGAGCAGCACGCTTCGCCAGCTCTTTCATGAGGCCTTTGGCCTGGGCTTTGCGCAGCTTCACGATCTGAACCTTAGTTCTGTAGCTAGGGAAGGTTTTCTCAAGGGTAAAAGGAATTGGACAGGGGTACAACCTTAAAAAATCCAGAGAATGGGTTGGGGCCTCGTCATGAATCTTCTGACAGATCGGGTCCATGGCATGGGCCTCCGTCTTCACATCAATTTTCATGAACCTGAGTAGTATTCAGGGCCAAGATTTAAACAACTTTCCCAAAAGTAGTTTGAAGAATTTAAGAGCCCAACTGCTTCGCCATTTGTTCCAGCTTCTTGTGACACCCCTTGAGCTGGCCGAGAAGTTCCTGGTTGCTGAAGGACTCCCTCATGTCAAGAAGTAGGTCATTGACGTCTGCAATCTCTTTCTTGATGCACTTGCCTTAGGAGAACGCAGCTTGATGACTCTAGAATAGAAGCTTCTTATGTAAGTAACACTTGTGCGCAGGCTAGACTCACCACTTGCCATGCTTGTCTTCGTCGGTCTTGAAGACTTCACTCAACAACGAAGATTTTTGGCTGGTGCCAGCCAAGGATTTCGCTTTCGATGACTTGCTACCCCGGGCGCTTCCATTGCCACGGCCACCTCTCCAAAATTGTTCCTAAACCTTAATAAATCTGAAGCCGGACACCCTAAATCCATAAGAATTTCGGGGGTTGAGGTTCAAATATTGCATTGCATATTTGAGGTGCAGCGCAACTAAAAATTCACGCCCTGGCATTTACATCCCACCCATGCCTGCATTGGCTGCTAGTGCTGCTTGCTGCAGGGCCTCTTGTCTGTGATTGAAAGCCATAAGCACATCAGCCTGCAAAGGTGCATTGGACTTCTTGGGCGCGCGATTCAGGACTCCGGGCTCACCGTTTGAGGTTAGTCCATCCAGAAAGCTGCCGGTGGGCTTCACGTGGCCTTCCATCCTTGATCTCATCCTTAGTACAATGGATCTCCAGGGATGTTTTAACCAAGGGCAGCTAGGCATGTTTATGATTCTTGAGATTATTCAGGGTTTAGGGCACAGTTCCCCATGTATACCCCAAGCCCCAAAAAACAGCATGCCTCACCCCTAGATAGGTATTACCAAGTGGGGAAGGTTTTTGCTTGAAATGAACTACTCAACAAAACCCTTACGTAGAATTGCTAAGTTGCTTGACGTTCTCGCGCTCAACTTTCTTTCGGGTCACACAACACCAATACCGTGTTTCTTCCAAGCTGTCCGGGACAATCTCGTCCGGCTCGCCAACCTGCGTTGCGATGATCTGGGATATCTTCTTCCTTAGAATTTGCACACAGATCAGAGTAGGCATGGGCTCCTTTCCCAGAATAAACACATGTGCATTAATCATCTAAGATTCGAACTGAAGCCGTAAGGAGGGTTGGGCATGTCACATACCCGCACCTGTTCCCAGACCCGCTCCCCTTCCAACGATGACTCCTTCTCCAAGATGATCTGGCATTCGCAAGCGGCTATGTTTTGCCCAGAGGTGATCCAGGCCTTCAGCAACTTGTTCTTTTCCTGAGCTAGCCAAGGGGAGGGATCAGATTGTTCATTGAGCTGGGGGAAGATTAAAGTCTTATTCAGCTAGGGGGCAGCCAGTCTGCAAGCCTCCCGGAATCATAGGCCCTTACCTGAGTTGTGAGCCAATTGCAAGCTACAACACTAGCACTCGAACCCCCTCAATGCGACTGGAGAACCAGCTTCATGTACTCCTTTCTGTGGGTTGTGGTGTTGATCTTATTCTCCTCTGGCTCCGCAGGAGGCAGCGCTGGCGCTGGCAAAGTTCGCGGCGCACCAGCCGCTGGGCTAGGACCAGGAGTGTTTGCCACTGGCACTGTAGGATTCGGGGCTGGGGGGCCATCAGTTACGGCTGCACCGACTGGGCCATCAGTTCGGGCTGCAGCTGCTTGGGCATCAGTAAGGGCTGTAGCTGGGCCTGGGGCTTCTGTTGGGTTTGACACAGCAACCTTTTCCAAGGGTGCAGTGGGCGAGGCAGGAGTGTTTGCGCCGTCACGCGCAGAAGAGCTTGTGGAAATCTGGGATTGCAGCTCAGCATTGTGCACTTCAAGCGCATGAATCCTTTTGATCAACAGACTCATCGTCTCTGCATCCACACCGGTTTGGCTTGCAGAAGGGCCCAGCCTGATAAAACCAAGATTAATCCAAACATGATTTCAAAAGCAAATCACTCACACACATCATGCAGTTAGTTCAAGCCCAGAATCCCACTCAACAGCTCGGACAAATTGGTATTGGAGTCTGCCCGGAACGGGGACTGCGCATGCCCTGCCAGGCGGTGCACCTCACGCAAACGTGCCTGGGTGTCCACAAAGGTAGAGCCAGACCTGAGATAGCACACTAAGTTCATATAAGGTTATCTTAAGAATGCAAGGTTTTAGGGGGCTCTAGTTTCCAGGGTTGGGTTTTGACACACAGCCAGGAAGCACTTCGCTAGCAGGTTTCCCTTCGCGATCGTCCAGGGTAATCTTCAGGTTCTTGTCCGGGGTAATCTCCAGGTTCTTGTTTGGGGTAATCTCCAGGTTCTTGTTCGGGGTGATCTCCGGGTTCTTGTTGGGGCTGATCTCCGGGTTCTTGTTCGGGGTAATCTCCACGTTCTTGCGGGGGCTGATCTTGAGCTTCTTCTTGGGGGTGATCTCAGTGATCTCGCGGTTCTCGATGGGGGCCTTTGCCGACGTCGCCACCACCTTGGCGTCAGCACCTGCTTTGCCAAAAGAAACCTCCTTCGTCACAGGGTCGATTTCCATGTCGCCAAACAGGAGCTGCTCGGTCTCTGGGCCAAGCTCCTCCCCGTCAAGTTCCTCATCCTGAAGCTCAGCAGCCTCAGCCTCCTTGAGCTTCCGCAAGCGTCTCTCCTCGTTGAAGATTGCAAGTTCCTCGTCAAAGTCCGGGTACTCAGGCAAATCGTCCGGCTGCGTGTCAGCGAACTGCCAAAAGCTGTCTTGGTAGTTCTCCATCTCCTCCTCCGCCGCTTTGTTCTCTTGATCCTCGTCTCTGGCGATATCTTCGGGCTCATCCTTGACCTTGGCCTTCTTGCTCCAAGACTTGTTGCTGACCACTGACCCAGACTTCGCCTTCTTGTCCGACCAGGTCTTGGAGGAACGTGTCTCCTGCTTGGCCTTCGCCTGAGCGCTCTTGCCCATTACCCTGGTGCTGGGAGCCGCCTCACCAGCCTCGTCAGGCTTCTTGTTCTTGCCCGGCTTGTCTGGGGAACTCTTCTTGGCAGGCGTTGGCTTCTCGAGGTCTTCCTTCGCATTCTTCCTGCATAGCGGCGAGGCGGCGTCATCCGAAGCTTTCCTCTTCAAGCTACCTTTGTTGTCATCCTTCTCTTTATCAGCTTTCAGAGCTTTCTTGGCTTTGGGCGTGGGGCCTGGGGGGGGAGCATTGAGAGAATCTTGGTAGGCTATGTAGACAATGTAGGCATCATGATAGGACAGCTTCTCCTTTTTCATGAGTCCTCCGAGTGTGAGGCCCACGCCCCCCACATCCGTGTCCAAGGGGATGTCTGGAATCTTCATGTCACTAGGCTTCGAGGATGTGTCCAGGCGCTGCTCCTTGACAGCCTTCTGCAACTTCAAACCTCGCTCTAGAACTTCCTTCACCCCCATGGTCAGCAGGAGTTAGGTCAAACTACTCAGGACAAGCTACCAAAATGGTGTGCTGCAATGACAAGAAGAGCATCAACCAGTGCAGAAGCATCTTCGCATGCTCACATAGGAGGGATACCAGAATTCACGTTTTTCACGGTTTTTATCGGGCATTAGGGGGTATTATAACGGACATTCGCCTGTTTTTTCACGGTCCGACCGCGTTCAGATTCTTGCGAATTAGCCAGGCGGAGGTCAGACACTCCATAAAGCAAAGGCAGGCCAACATAATTCATAATCCATGAATTTATATGGGCTGGTACAGTCAACGCCTCTGTCCTATGTCCCCCATATAAAGATCTTCACCTTATAAGTCTAGCAAGAGCAGAAGCATTTTCTCAGGCATGTTATTTAACATATGTCTGCAAACCCTAAACCCTAACACCAAAACTTTTAACCCTATTCCATAACCCTTCCTGACACACATGGCCTTAGCCTCTCGGATATCTAGCTACAGCGCCAGAGCTTGTCTGGAAAGCTCAAGCAAAGTTTGAGCAAGCCAAGGATCTTCATCCTCAGTGAAACACGCCATTGGCGATAGCTCCGAGTCCTGCATTTTGCTCCTGAGATATACACAGGCTTCACAAGCACACGCAATTCTATATAATCAGGAAGCATATATACATATGTTTGCCAAGCTTCATCAAGAGTAGGCATAGTCCTGGCCCCAACACCAGAGAGAAGCCTCAGAATCATGTGTTGCTCAATGAATAGCAAAGTACAATGTAAATATATATGGGAGTGGACATATATGCAGTGTCTGCATAGGGCTCGGATGGGCACAGAGGTTTAATTTTATGAGTCGTTTGGGTTTTAAGGGTCGTTTGCGATGTGTGCGTTTTTGTGCGTTTTTTTTGTGCGTTTTGTGTGCGTTCGCGTGCGTTTTTGTGCGTTTTTTTAGGTTTCCCCACATGTGCTTCAGATTTTGTGGGTCGTTTGGGGTGATCTTATGCGCGATTCTACGTGGGATTCTCTATGCGTCTATGCATATAGACCTCCTGCCAAAACCTTTTGAAAAAGCTTGGAATACCTACTAGCACAACTCAGCGCTGGCAAGCAGCCGTGTCAACGTAGGACGTAGCGTCTCCTGGGCTACAGGTAGATTTTGGGTGCTTTTCTTGTAGAGCCAGCTTTCAGCTTTGGGAAGGACTAGCATTCTTTCAGGTGAAAGTTCTACGGGATTTGCTAGAGCATTTAAAGGGTCGCCGGGTTATGAGTTGGGATCTAAGCATTCCAGCGTAGGCTAAAGCATCAGGAAAGTAAGCCGAAAGTAAATGCACGGCTTGACCCAGTACAGAGGACCCCTTTGAAGCAACGTATCTGGAGACACTGATACCATCATATCTAGAGAACATATAGAAGGTACTTTCGCAAACAAGACCAAAATGCAAATCCAAGCGACCCCCACACCACACGCAAGAGCCCTTTAAACCCCTAATCTCAAAACCAGCCCTGAAGTCGAGATACCCCTAAGGCAGCACCACCCCACATCTAAGGAACACAGCGTTTACGCTCTGCTCATCCCGGAAACTACGCTGCTGAGCTGCTGGGCTCGGATAAGGTAAGGGATTCTTCAAACCAGATAATTCCCAAAGGTAGACTATAGAATCTTTGAACGCAGAAAAGACAGGAAAGGCTTCCAGCAGCTAGTCGGTCGATACCCCACACAACCATTTACAGCACTAGCTTGACAAAACTCTTGCAGCCTTGGCACCCACTGACCCTTGAGAACAACATCTCTGCTCCGGAGCAGGTAGTCGCAACATTCCATGATGCCACCCTCAGCAATATATGCAGAAGAAGTCAGCAAAGTATACGCATTGCCCTTGGGCCCCAAGCAGACAAGAAGCCTGCTTGCACAGGTCACAAGCCCATTCGCCAGCATCCAACTTTTCCTTGAACAGCTCAAAGTCCGTCTTGCATAAATCAGGATTTGCCGGCCACCGTGAGTTCGGAAGATCAACCTAGGGGTTTGGCATCAAGGACAAAAACTATGGGTTGTTTGCCACTCACAGAAAAGTCCTAAAGGGTTCACCAAGCCTCAGGGTTCATTCTGTAGTAGGTTGTGACGGCCTTTGCAAACTCATCCGTGTAGGTCCTCGGTTTAGCGCTAACCCCTTGAGATACGTGTTACTCAGCTAAGCAATCAAACATCATGCGTTGTTACATTTCTCATTAGGCTAGGGCTCTGGGAGGCCCTCAGGAGCTTCTTGACACCAGAAAACTTGTTCTTCACATAACCACTCCGATTGGAGTGCTGGACTGCGAGCTTGATCTTGGCCATTTTGTTACGCTCTTCAATGGACAGATAACCCCCTTTGGCTGTCAAAGATCCCAGGAAGCCCCGCAATTCGAGAGCACCATGTGGCGCTTCACAGAGGCACCGCCAAATTTGCACATGTAGAAGAACGCCTTGAAGACCTCAGTAGGTACTTGAAAGGAAGCAGTCGTTTTGAATCATGAGATCTGGACTAATCTCAAGCTTCTGCCATTGACACAGCCCAAGTGAACTACATGTTTGTCGCAGTTAAGATGCCGGGGCTCTCTCCATAAGCCAGTGGATGGCAGGGTGTTCCATGATACAAGATGAAGCCGGCTGCTCTAGCAGCCATATGCTGTTCCTAGAAGCCAGCACCAAGACGATGAGGACCGTTCGTATCAGAAGAACAGACCCAGCATGGACAAAACCATACCCAGAATTGCCATCAGGATTGATGACGCTTCTGCCCGAGGTTGCGCGGCTCCTGACGCAGAAGCAATTTGAGGTAACTTGACAGCAAACCTAGAAGCCTGCCACATGCGATGGAAATTCCTCTAAAAAGCCACCAAGTAACATAACCGTGTAGGAATTGCAGGGCAGCCCCAGCACAGCCAATCCAGAATTCATCTTGATACAGCGGGCTTCGTTGAGGGCAGTCCTACGGGCAAATCAAAGAAAGATTGTTCTTTTACTTTCGCACAGCATATTCCCAAGGGATCTAAGTGTTCAGTGCTGACAAGGCGCAGCATTCCCGAGGTCGACATGAGGTCGAAGGCAAGGGGGTCATTGTTGATTTGCAAGGATGTCCCATGGTAGCCCCCATTCTCAGTTGAGCATTATATGTCTTGCAGAAGCTTCGCATGTGTAGGTCGCAGCAGGATTATAATTCCGCCAAGCCTCGCATCGTAGGTTGTATCCGAGAAGATCCAAACCAGCAAAGACATGCAGGAAGTCCAGGTCCTGTGTGGCATGTATGGTGTTGAAAACAAGAGCCCTGCCTACTTTCAGTAGAACACCAGAAGACTCTGACAAAAGATCAGTCCTCGTCCTGAATGGCTTGGCCATGAAAGCCCAAAAGCACAACACACAGAATCAGAGGCAATGGAGCCCCCCACCGCAACAACTCAGCGACGACCATGATTTGTAGGCGCAGGAGGGGAACCTCTAAACAGAAGACTAGACTACTAGACTCAGAGCACACTCAGTTTCAAATACAGCTCGAACTTGCACGCAAGATGTCCAGCTAGTAGGGATCCCTACTTAACTAGCACACACTTGACTTTCTTTGCCATCCCCCAAGCAAGCTGCGTTTGAATTGGCGCGAAGATTCACGCGCAACCTAAGAAAAGCCAGAGCTGCCATCAAATGAAGCAGCGCCGCTTCTTCTCACTGTCTGACATTCCTGCCAGAAGCCTGCCTTTGGCAGCACTCTGATTCCACTCATCGCAAGCTTCTCTGTACCCCACGCCGGTCTCACGCAACTTGGCTACGAAATCAGCTTTCTGCTTCGCATAATCATGGGGCTTGTACTCGCTAGCACTGCTGGCAGGCTTGCCCCCGGACTTTGTCCCAGCTAGAGGTTTCTGTCCCTTCTTTGCCTTGGCCTTTGCCTTTTTTGCCTTTTGTGCAACCTTTTTTGCGGTTTTCTTCGACCGCTTCACGGGTTCATCATGATCAGCGTCAGGGGCCTCATCTTCATCAGGTAGATGTCCACCTGGCCACCTGACAGGAAATCAGGCTACACCATCAGTGAGCCCTGACACAACAACTTAATAATATAGGTCATAACAGGCAGCCTCAAGCTATTGAAACTTAAAGCCCAAAGCCCAACCCCTCCTGCACTTCTACAATGTTTGGGTTTAGCCTAGATTTCAGGATACCCCATACCCATACGAAATCAGTGAATATAAATAATAACAGATTGTGGTATGAGCTTGTCTACCCAAGAAAAGAATGGCAAGTTGCTAGAGCAAGTATCGGGCCCTACTTCATGCAGCCGAGGACACTGCTCGCTCGGAAACAGCGGCTTCGCAGGCACGGTCTTCAGGGCTGACTCAAGGCTACTCAGCACCTAAGCTCCAGGGCTGAAGAGACCCCAACTCATGTTCAAACAAACTTGTAAGAGTTTCAATAAACAGGAGACAGAGCCGGAATGGGAAGCAGTTGCGGTGGAATTTCTGGGTGTCTCGGGCCTGAAAACGATCCCATATAACTAGAGGTCATGGGTTGTGGTCTTAGGGGGTCTGAGCGGGTCTGAAGTAGAGGACGTTTTGTGGCTCAGAAATGACTGGGTTTTTTGCCGAAAGCAAAACCCCTGTAAACACAAACACATGCGGGTTTTCCCTAGGCTGCAAGCTGCCAAAATGAGGCAATTGAAAGCCACAAATTTTAGGGGTTTTCATGTTTAGTCCCAACCAAAGCCCTATAAGTTGCCCTATAAGTTTGAACCTAGAATCCTCCTGCAACTCCTCAGAGCCTCAGAAACACCAGAAGCAGACAAGGAGAGAGAGAGAGAGAGAGAGAGAGAAGAGAGAGAAATAAAGAAAGGGAAAAAGAAAGAGAGAGAGAGAGAGAGAGAGAGCTAGAAGGAGAGGGAGGGAGGAGGACATGGCTTTGCTTCTGGGGAACAGGAGCTGGCAGCACGTAAGAGTTGTCAACCGAAGAAGCAACCCTCACCTTGGCCGGCAAGGCCTTTTGGGCGTCATTGCCAGACTTGTCCGCGTCCAGCTGCTTCTTTGCAGATTGCAAGCGTGCCAAGACACCCCTGAGCAGAATGTTTTGAAAGGATTTGTTTTCCTCAAGTTGTTCTTGTAATGCTAGGGCTACGGGTCTGTTTGCAGAAGAGGTTCTGAAGAGCGGGAGATAGGGCAGGTTGCCAGTCATCATCGTCAGCAGCCTAGGGCAGTTGTAGGAAAAGCTATGTACTTCATTAAACGCAAGCACAACAACTACATAGGCAGACTTCGGAGAAGGGAGTAATACATTGCTAAGCAACCATGGAATCTTGCTCATGAGAAGTAAGGCTCTCCAAATTGGAAGCCTCATCAAGATACTCATCCTCATTCAAGTCGTCATCGCAACCTTCATCCTCATCATCTTCGTCAGCAGGTTCTGCTGCATCCTAGGTTGGAGACACCAAAAATGATCCCGCGCACCAGATATTTCCAGATATGGCTTCAAGGGACCCTCTAGCATTACAGCTTCCACGTTGTACCCTGTATAGGGAGACCCCGAACACAAGCCCTATATATATATATCATACAAATATGAACCCTGTGCCCCTAAAAGATTTCCTTGAGGGTTCCCAAAGACCTTAAGTAGGGTAACCTTGGGGACGCCAAAGCCCAGAGAAATTCAGAAGACTAAGGCACTTCTTTTGACGGGAAATAGTCTTTCAACTCGAGCTTGAGCTGGTTGATCTGCTTATTCCGAGATGTCTCCGCGCGCCGGGCCAAAATACGGAATTTTGAAACCTGAACTCAACTCATCAAGCCTAGGGCCTAAGATAGCTTTGTCATGCAATATTTTAGACGAAGGCCAGAAAGCAAGCTTGCGCGGCACACAGCCTGCCCGGCAAGCATAATCTTGAACGGCCGGGGCTGTGATCAGCACACCACGTGGCAATCGTTTGCCATCATTAAGCCAATGCAAAATTGCATCCATAAAGATGTAGCCGCTGCCACGTTCCTAGATGTGCCGCGAATAGCTGCTGCAACAACCTGAATTGATACTTATGGTACTCAAAACAACCACTACTCAGTATCTTTCCTTATATGGCGCTCAGCGAAGATCTATCCTACGCATTCCTTCCCCATAAAGCAACCAAGCTCCCCAAAATTAAGCCGCTCGATACCCAAAGAATGAAACACAATGAAACCTCAGCCCAGGAACCCGAGGATTCGCTATGACATCCTTGCGAGTGGCATTGAGTCTCTTCTTGAATAGTCTTCCAGACTGACCAACAATAAGATTCAGCCCAACCTCAGATCCATTCGCATAGCAGACACACTGCCCAACCCAAGACAAACCAAAGCTGTTCAAATCACAACTTCAGAAAAGTAGCGCACGAAAGCGATTCCTCCTTAGCCAGCTCTCGTGAGACCTTTTGAGCCTCTTTGCAGGGCTCGAACTCCACTTTCCGAGGAGTTTTCCCTGAGCCCGAGCTGGCCGCCATTGCAGCAGCTGCTAGCGCTTGCAACTGCTTCGAGAAAAATCCAAGTTCAACAACAGCTCCCGCAGTCTATGTTCACTAGCATTGCATTTGGCGCATAAGTGCCACTCAACAAGTTCGCAACGGGGGGCAGAAGTCAAAACTACCGGGGTTTCCTTTTGAGGCCTGACTATACAGGGTTTTGAGAAGTCAAAACAAGCAGGCACCCAAGCGCCTCCAAATACCTTGCCAAGTTTGGGTTGGTAGCGAGCCGGTCTTGGCATTCCTGCACAATAAATGTTGTTTAGGGCCCACTAAAAGCAATGTGTTCGGACAAAGCAGTGGACAGTCCTGAATGGGTTCCTGTCGCCCACAGTCATGGCCATGAGCACACACAAAGGGCAGAACACACATGTCAGGGGCAAGGTCCGATTGAACTCAACGCCTTAGCCTAGGCTTGGTCGTCTTGAAATTCTGAACTGAAGCCCCGCTCATGTTCAATCATATATGGCGCTCTGTAAGCCCCCTATAATCTAGCTTGCTGTCCTTTTGAGCAGCCTGCTGCCTGAAGGGATGCTGAGGAATGCACGTCTTCACCTCTAAAGATTACGTTTAAGGTTTAGGGATTAGGGCGTGGGGTTTAGGGATTAGGGCGTGGGGTTTAGGGATTAGGGCGTGGGGTTTAGGGATTAGGGCTTAGGGTTAGGGCTTAGGATTAGGGCTTAGGGTTTAGGGCTTAGGGTTTAGGGATTAGGGCGAGGGGTTTAGGGATTAGGGCTTAGGGTTAGGGCTTAGGGTTTAGGGCTTACAGTAAGGTTGCGGTCTTAGGGTTGAGACTTTAGGGGTGAGGCAAGCAGGCCCCAGAATTTCTTTCGAAAATGACATCATACTCACAGAAGCCCTATAGATATAACCACCCAAACACAAAACTTAAGTTCGAAGGAATTAATGCTCGGTTTTTTTCTTTTTTCTGTTTTTTTCAGTTGTCTTTTTTTCCCACCGCACAGCAACCCACCCACATCGCTACGCAGAGCCTACGAAGCATCATGAACATCATCAAAAAGCAGGACATGCGCCATCATGGTTCTGCAGAAGAGATGATCAACTTAGCAGATCGACCGTAAACTATCATGATCTGACATATTGAGGTAGTGGGCATTTTTAAGGGTCATTTGAAACGACGCATAAAATAAGGGTCATTTGAAAATGACTCCCTCCATTTTTTAAGGTACATTTAGTCATCTGGGATAGAAGGTCACGAATGAGGCCATGTTGTCCGGAGTATACTCTGCGTGATAGATGTCCACCTTTGGGGTCTCGGAATGAAGTGGAAATGAGTCAATGACCCGGACGCCATAATCCCTTAGGCGGTTCGC
>CAJNIZ010007918.1:5381-15433 GCA_905231905.1 Symbiodinium pilosum
GGGGGTTGGGATTTAGGGTTTTGGATTTAGGGCTTGGGATTTAGGGTTTAGGATTTAGGGCTTGGGATTTAGGGTTTAGGATTTGGGATTTAGGGTTTAGGGTTTGGGATTAAGGGTTTAGGGTTTGGAGTGGTTTGTAGGGGAGCTATGCTCCAGTGTTAGCTTACCACCCCCCCAGGTTACCACGCGTTTAGCTTCAGCTCATTTCCCTGAGTAAGCCTACTAAACGCGGGACGGAAGGGGGGTGAGTATAGCGGGTAGTAGAGGAACCCATGAACTGCTAGCTCCAACTTCCTCCCGTTCCGCATGGAAACTTTAGTTTTCCAAGTATGGGTATATAATAAACAATAGGATTTCCCTGTTAGAGTGACTTCGTTTAAATTCTTTGACAGCAACTCAGCTAAGGGTGGTAAGGGCGTTGAAACGGTTTGGTTTGAGAGCGAGGTTGGTGTTTCCAGGTCCCAGCATCCGGGATTTGGGGCCAAAACCCTAAACCGTAATTAGACCCTAAACTCAGGGTTCAGAGCTTTAGGCGTCAGCTTTATGAGAATTTATGGTTGAGCGTTCGTGCTCGAGGTTCATTAAGCTCTAGGGCTTTGGGTTGAGCATCTGGGCTCATGGGGTTTGGGGGTTTGAGGCGGCGCGGCAAGGCTTTACAATTTCCCATGTCAGGACAGTTCACACAATGAGCCGAATGGAGGTATGCAATGAAAGAAAGGCTCAGTGTTTTTCTGTAAGAAGAGTTAAAATGGTCGCCACCTAGAAACATGGTGCGAGAATTATGTGACAAACTAGCAGCAAGATGAGCCATGTCCAGCCAAACAGCCAACATGACCTTGTCAAAGCTAGACCCGGGGTTTAGGGTTTTTGGTTTTAACCTACACCCGAAAACCTACATAGGGGACTTCTACGATCTCCATACCATCTTGTATTTTCTGCTTTGCCACGTACGGATCCTGGATCCATCTACACGGACGTGGTGCGTCGACAAGGACGTTCATCACAAGAGCTCACTGTGCTGCAATGTGTCTTGGACGCTGCGCCGCTGCAGGGGCGACAAATCAGTTCGGACGGCCCCCGCTCCCCTGCGTGCATTTCGGTATGTGGGCACAACTTCTGGACAGCGTTTAGTCCTGCACACTCAAAATCCGGGATGTATTTTACGAGGACAACATGTGGTGTCAATTTATTGGTCTTCCCCAAGTGCTACAATGACTTGAGAGCAGCTTCTGGTTTTATTCTGACAACCAGGACTCTTATGACATTGCCTGCGGCGATTTGCACGAATGCTCTTCAATCAGTTTTCAGAGCTGATGTCCAAGCAGCGGCTGAGGTATTCGTTGATTTAACCCCTTGAATGCCTACGTGCTGCTGTTGCAAGTATACACGCGAACGCCAGACCTTCAGCTCCCAGCATTTCAAATCCCTAATTCTGAGTGTCGAAATGGAAAGGCATCCTTGCCTAGTTTCGCGTGAGTCGCTTGCGGAGCATGAACGCTATTTTCCCAAGGCTTACAGCTTGAGAGCTGCGCCCCCATCAGTCACCTTTGTGGCCATAAACTTTGTGAAGAGTCTAAACACTTGCGCAGCATCACATTACATATCTTATATACCTACATGCTCATAAAATGTGCTACTCTCTCTAATCTTTGGGGGCCCCCAACAACTGGGGATCACGAAGCTGAAAACACGCGTCCGCCTTAATTAAAGCTCTCACGGTTCTGAGTGTTTCGGGGTTTGACTTACATGGGAATACGGGATGATCTCAATTCCAACAAAAACCCGGAAAGCCGAGGCACGCTAACAGCGGTCTTCAAGCATTGGCTTGCGAAAAAAAAATACAAACTTTCGGACATGTTTGCCAACAATCAACTCTTACGTAGTGCTATTAGCGCGTCTTGCAAGCTACACTACACATTGTCTCGTTATAAAGTGCATGACCTCAATCCGGATCCCGAAGCTTCAAACCCCATACCATGCGCTCACAGCCCAATCCCGGATCCCAAAGTATGACAATTTATTGCCATCAATTTGCAGACCTACAAGTGGAGGCAGAAAAGCGCCGACATTGGGACGCTTGGGCGAAGCTCCACACGTCCAATGAGGCGATGGCTTTGGTTTTGGGAGGGGCGAGCATACAAACATTCATTATCATGCGTCCTAGATCGCCATCCTCAGGATCCGCTAAATGGAGGGACAGCAGAAACTAAGGTTTGCAGGCTCTTGAGTTCGGTGTTTGAGTTCTTACATCAGATTGCAGTTTCGGGCGCATGTGGGGCTGAGCGCTCAGTCACTGCGGTAGGGCTTGTCTAAATGTTAATGGGAAGATAAAAGGATAGTCGTAACTGATGACTCGCAGGCTGCCTTTCTTGCAAAGGCCTCTAGGCCAGACTCGGGGGCTTCAGAAACCAAAACAGGTCCAACCTTCAACTGCACGTTCTGGATCGTGAAGAACCTGCCGCCGGGCAAATGCACAACGATGTTAGCACTTTGTATCTTTAGCCGGAAGGGGCGCAGTCGAACTCGGATTCAAAGGCCACAAAGAGCAAAGTGCTTCAGCCTTTCCAAAAGTGTAACATGTCCCCATGCCTCCGTATATTTTTTTGCAAAGGTAAAACCTCATTCTTATTGTGGGTTTGGCGGTTAGGGTTTAAAGGAAATTGTTAGCGTGCGGAGGCAGCGGCCGAGGTAATGTTCTGCCAACTGGCGCAGCAGTATGCCAAAAGCCTGGGCCTTGGGTTTTTGGCGCTAGGGTTGAAATGTTCGGAGGTTCAGGGCTCGTAGTTTATTGAGATAATGGTTCAGGGAGATGTCTGTTGTTGCTCCGTAGGCGTGCCAGAGGTAAATTTTGGAGGTTTCAAGTCAGGGCTAGCTATCCTCCTGGGCGCTGACATGTGACAGCTAGAGCATTAGCGAACAGATATCCAAATTTGGGTTCTTGCTCTGCAGATTCGCAAGCCCTTACTAGACCCTTAACGCCAACCATGAACCGAAACTGTACATCCCATCAGATCCCTTTCTGGAGGATGATGTGGACATGTGTGGTGTTCTTCTTCGTTTTTGGTCTCTGCCTTAGGAGCCCTGTACTGGGGCTTCCGAAAAAAGGGGCGATGTAAGATAGACCCTGAGCCTTAAATCCTAAACTATATTCAAAACCCTGAACCCTAAACCTCATCCCTGAACCCTTAACCCCTAACTCTCAACCCTGAACCAGGTGTACAGGACGGGCAGAGTCAGATGCTGTGGTACAAGCCATGTAATGTGCACGATATGTTAGTCGACGTTGGGTTCAAAAAAAGAGCTTAGTTTCTTTGTTTAGCCTGAGCAATCAAACATTCTAACAGGGCAAGAAGAGAACTCAGAGTCCCAACCCTGAACGTTAACCACGAACCCCAAACTTCTGACCCCGGAGGCCCCGAATCACAAGCCAAGCAGTTTTCTTTGGTGCGAACGTTTACTTTAGAACGACTTTTTGGGAACCCTAAAACAGGGAACCCCAAGAACATGGTAGGAATATAATGGGCCGGGGCTATACCTACCAGGGTCCATTCTTTTGCGCGAGCACAATCAAGGTGATCACCGTGTGGATTCCATTGATGTCTGATTGCAAGGAGCCTGCAGCTTAAACCGTAGCTGCATGGTCAGTTTAGGGCTTAGGGTTCAGGGCAAGTTTAGGGTGCATAGTCTGCGCGCGCTATGGGTTTGCGGTGCGGGGTTTTGGGATTCCGGCTTTGCAGTAGTTTTCCGTGTTCTGTTGCGTCTTCCATGCTTTGTGACCCCTGAACCGTAAGCCCTTAATCCTAAACCCCGCGTGGGAGTACCTCAGCATGATTCCTGTCCAACCCTGAAGGGGCACCCGCCTACCAGGACCCTCCCAGTACCCAGGGTTTAGGGTATAGGATTTAGATTTTTTTTATTTAGGGTTTAGGGCTTAAGGTTTAGGGTGACAAGGTTATTGGTGGGTTCCTAGGCCTACTTGGAGGGTAGCAAGTTCTCCGGACCAGCCACCTAAAGGGTATACCTTTAGAGCCGATATGTTACTTGCACTAAGTATCAACAGTAGTTCAACCCGGAGGCTCCTGTGATTCAGGTCTTACGTGATTCCCCCTCCCAACACGTTCTGCATACTTTTGATCCAAGGTGGCTACGATAGGTCGTTCATTGTAGACTCACACTCCCCAAGTCTCATATGGAACCTTAAAAGAGGATAATGACCACTGTGCATTCAAAAGGGGCCGCAGGAAGTTCCAGGTTTGAAGAATTCCGGGGATGGAATATAGGGCTTCTTGGACACAGGTTGGGTCGTAGGCTTCCTTACGAAAATCGGGGGGGCGATCCACGCATTTTGCTAGGACAAATCTGCTCTATGTATAATGCATCTCGGGAAAGGAAAAGCAAACAACAAACCCACAGCAATTCTCTATAACTTTCCATCCGCCAAGGATACTTCAGAAAGGCATGGAAGCGTAGGGCGTAGGGTTTCATAGGATTTTGTAAGATTGTGGGGAGGAGGTCACTCTTGATTGGTTCTTTTTCGGGTATTGGGGTAATGTCAAATCCTATACTTCTGTAATTCTCGTAGGGGGTTTCATACAAAATGAAAAAAACTGCATACAGGAGGGTTGTCAGGAACTCGCACCCGTGATTAAGGTCCATGTAGGTATAGAGTATATACACTTAGGGCCCAAAGGGGTTCCAGATACCTACTGTAGGGCCCAAGTATATATTATACACCTACATGGACCCTTTGGGGGCTGGCGTAAGAAGGAATAGCTATGATACTCCTTATCTGACCTTTTAACTCATACTATTCCTCACCCAATTTTCCCTATCCACCAGTGAGGTTCGGGACGATTATTCTTCTTTGCATGAGATGTACCTCAACAACGGCACACCCACCCTAAAGCCTAAACCCAAACCCTGAAACCCTAATTCCGTAATTCCCCAAAGACCAGGACACCCTGAAGGACCGCTTATTCCTGGAAGCTTCCAGACCCCCCCTCCTTGTGTTATTCCTAGATTGTTGGGTATGAGCTGGGCGCAAAACTGCCAGCCTCGTAAAGTAGTAAAGGGCGTTGCTCATTGAATGGAATGAGGTTCACACCAGCGCAACCCAAACCGTAAACCCTCAACCCTAAACCCCAAAAAACGATACGGGGCACCCTCAAGAACAACACCCCCGGATACTGGCACCCTACCCCTAGGGATCCAAGTATACGTATAAAAAAACAATACCTTCCTTGGGCTATTTAGATCCCTAGAGTGCCTACATTGGGCTATTTGGACCCCCACTATTAATTACGACAAACAAGTAATACTGACGCCAGCTCATATAGAGTTTAGCATTGACGGTTGCTGAAAAATACTAACCAGTGGAAACAATAGTTGTAATAATCGTGTTGATAGTACGTACTCAAGAACTGTAATAGCGCTAGTGATAGCACTGGTGGTGGCTTTCTGGTCATAGGTTGTTGATGTTTGTACTAGGACTGTGGCTGTACCCCAGCCACAAACTCTAGACCTTAAACTGTGTCGTGCTTGGGTGTCGAGCGATTGCTCAGGCAGCACACGTCTGCTCCAGAGGCTACAGGACAGTGCTCCCTAGCTACACGGTTGAGGGTTTAGGAACACCTGAAAGCCCAAAAACCTTCACCCTGAACCTTAAATCCTACACTCTTAACCCTAAGCCCTACACTAAACCTTTAACCCTACACCCTAATCCTAAACCCTTCTCAAGGGACCCGGGATGATGTTCTTCAGACCCTACACCCTAAGACAGGGGGTCATTCTAGCCCTACATCAGGTGTCCAAGCCTCGATGTTTGGCATTTCTTGGGTGTTTCCATTGTTTAGTAGGTCTTCTAGTATGCAAGTGTGACCTTCCTTCTGAACTCTGGTGCACAGGCAAGAAAAACATGATCAAGGCATGCGCGAACGGCCACGGGACGTTGTGCGAGCATTGGTTGAGCAGGCGAACGTAGACAGACACGAACCAACGAATAAAACGACAACCACACCTCTACTGGTCCTTCTTTGAGATGGGGATCGAGTATACGGCCCACACCAACAGCAACCGTGCAGATCATCCGCAGCTGTCATTGCCAAGAAACAGCTCTATGGTTGACATGTACAACGCTGTTCCACGCAAGCCGCTTGCAGCCTATGGCGGGGAGGCCTGCCGATGTGACAGGTGGCCATTTAGCCGATCAACCCATGTATAGAACTATATCAAGGACTAACCCATTTTGGGGTCTGTCCCCCTATTTAAGCTAACTACCATGCAGCCGCCGAAATAAACGGATTAGGGTCTGGGTAGTAGAATTCCAAAACTATGGCAGGACTGTATTGCACAGCGATGAGTCTACCAAATTGCTCAGGCTTCTAGATTAGTTGCCAGAAGTAACAGCCATTTTGGAAGGCTGGGGAAAGTTTGTTAAGGGGCCGAGATGTACCTGCAATAGCTCCATTCCCCTACAGCTCAATAACGTGGTACTTTGGAACCCACCAAGTACTACTGCGTATGTAATACTGCAGTTGTCTAGAACTGCAGGTTGGATTTCCCAAACCTGCCACCTGCGTGGATGCGTGAGTTCGTTTCCTCCCGTGCTTCTAAATCCACAAACACGCAAAATTGTAAACGCTATATGAGAAACTGAGGGGGCCTGAATAACGATGTTAAGGAGAGCCCTGTTTAGGATAATTCCCAACAGTAATCGCATGGTTTGAGAATGCACGGGATCATTTGAGCCTTAATTTAAATTCCTTAACGCGGGTTATTTAGTGGATTATATCGGGGAGTACTAGGGGTGAATAGGGGATACTAGGAGTTTATGCAGTTTGGACTATACCTCATTTGTTGAAATGTCTGTAATGGAAACACCAAAGAGGGCAATCTGGGACCCCAAGCAGGGAAGCACATGAGCATAGTAGGAGTTTGCTAGGAATTTCATTTATAAGGACCCTGGAAGGTATCGTTCAATCATAGCATTGTTCAACTATACTTCCGGGGTTCTTTGTTTGGGGTTCCCTAAAGAGTCATCACTGTATGTGCGGGATGCTGAGTGCCACTGGGCTGGTGATAGTGAGCTTAAATAGAAGGCATCCCCTTGCTTGTGGTGGTTGAAGGCCAGCTAGGGCCAATTCAGGCTAATTGATGGGGAGCCCAGGGGGACAGTATACCAGGGGGACAGTATACGGGTTTAGGGCTTTGGGCTTATGGTAGGCAACCCTCTGCCCTACATTCGGCGGGGCAGTCAGGGAACCCATGACACTGATAGCCCGAAAGCGCTGATGGGGGGTGGTTCGCAGATAGTCAACCCCAATTGCTTGCAGATTTTCAGTAAATACTCTGAATTAATGGGTATGACCCATAAAGCTGCACGTGGTTGGGGTTACAGGCACTGCTTCGTATGTCAGGTAAATATACGCAAGACGATTTCAGGATACGTGATACATGATTCAGGGCTTCTTCTGAAGAAAAGGGTATTGGGCTACCGCAGTCTTTTTGATTTGGTATTTTGTGCCTTTATGCTTAGGGTTCTCATAATGGGCAAATGCAGGAGGCGACTGACCTGAATGATACCAAGGGCTTAGGGTTTAGATCTTACTTGGCAATTATTTTAGAAATGTTTAGGAGGACTGTACTAGGGGGCACCCCGCTGCACGCGCCAGCGACCACCTTCGGCGCTGCGCCTCCGGCATTGTTGAGGGGGTGTGGTTTGGTACCTGGCAACCCCAGGAAAACACGGAACCCATAAACCCTTGCTTAAAACACAGTAATCCTTTTGCAGTTTCATGTTAGTTTGGGGCAAGGGTAGTAGTGAGTATTTTTCACATGGATATTCTTGTCCTAAGTATTGTTTAGTTAGGCCTATCTACCTGTATTAAGGGTCTGACAACGCTAAGTAAGGGGACTGCGGCGATCCTGGGTAGTACTCTGCAACAGTGTAGAACCCTTATTGTAGGTATCGCCCAATAAGGTTCCAGAAGACCCTAAACCACAAGTGGGAGTTCCCAAAATTTCGGATGGTTAGTAGCGAACAAGCGAATTTGGGGATTGTTTTCTATAAGGGTTATATTCCCTTGTTCTCCACTAACCACCAGTAAGTTACAGTATTTTGGGGTCTAAATTGGAGTCCCCAAAACCTAGCCCTAAACTCAGAGGATCGTGGTGTTTTGGGGGGGTTCTAAAAACAGGTCCCCCTGTTTAGGGAAAGTGCCAAGTGAGTCCTGCTTGTCATCGGTTCAAGGATTGGATTGGGGTTTGGGTTTATAGCTATAGGGTTTGGGGCTTATAGTCCGTGCCTAAGTTGTCATTTGTGGCATCCGATTCCCCTGACACTCACAGTATTGACCGTTCAAGGCATTTGGAGCCCCAAAGTGCATGCCATAATGTTTTGTGCCAGGATTTAGATTAACCGTATTTCTACACCCTAAGCTGGCTAAGACCGTGCGGAGTGCCACTTTGGAAGCTTTGTGTTTGGATGAGGGAAGAACAGCTTGCAGCTTGTAGTTGTACATGAACTGAGGGTATATGAGCTATAGTCTAAACGACGTAGTAGTAGTAGTAGTACTACTACTACTACTACTACTACTACTCCTGCTGCTGCTGCTGCTATTACTACTAGTACCAAATTTTACCCCAAATCACCCTAAACCCTAAATCCTAAACCCCAAACATTATACCCTAAACCCTAGCCCTTAAGCCTGAAATTCTAAACCCTATACCCTGAACCCTAAACCCTAATTCCTGAACCCTAAACCTTTGTGGGCTCCAGAAGTTGACATCTTTGGCCAGGTGTTACCCGACACTTCGAATCCGTGCTTGCAGCAGTCTGCTGAAAACAAACAAATGGGTGGAGGGTTTGGGATCAGGGTTTGGGGTTTAGGGCTTTAAGCCCTTAAACCCCAAGACCTTAAACAGGGATTCAGGGTTTCGGGGGTGGTTGGACATTCTAGAAAGTTGCATTGGGACGAGCCTTGGGGGTTCCTTTTTCGGGGCTTATGGGCAGATTGCGGGGAGCATATGAGCTGTAGTCTGAACTCCTTAAAGGGGGGTTAGGTAGGGGGTCATATAGGGTTTAGGGACTTGTACAGCCCTAAACCTTAAAACTTATTCATGGCTACAAGGTCCCATGAGCCTACGAGTAGCCCGTAAGCCCCAACCCTACGTCCTAGCCCTTAAACCCCTCCACCCTAACCCCTGAGCGTAAACTCTACCTTCTACACATGAACCTCTGGGGAACCCCCGGCTTCATCTAAAGTTATTTGGAAGTATGGTCCCTTACCTTGCTTGGGAACTTATGGCTGAAGGGTATATAAAAAGTATACTATACTAGGTGACTATATGGGGACTCCAAGATCCAGGGGCCCATACTAGGGGCGCTTCTTATGACAGCAGCTGTTTCTTCAGGGCTCCGGGTTCTGGGACAAGATTTGAATGTTTAGTAGCTGGAACTCTGGGCATGCAGAAAGTTGGTTTCGGGTGTCTGTTTGCGGGTCATCCTTGCGTGCCAGATTTGATTGCAAGACCCTCCTTCCCGAACCCTATGGTCTTGCACTAAAGCTGCTTGGCTGACCAGTGCCTACGCAGTACGTCCACCTGCCTTAGTGATACGTCCTGTTTTGGGCGTAGGCGTCATGTAGATGTCTAGAGTTTAGGAAGGGCTTAGGGCCTTGCAGCAAGGGATGAAAGACAAATTCCCCCGACCCCCCTGATAATAGACGTTAGGGTTTAGGGTTTATTCGGAACATCATTACGGGTTCAGTGCTACGGGGTGGATATGTGCTGCTTGCTGGAAGATGCCGGAACTATGCCCACACGTCCTCTTATATTCCTATTATACCACTATTTCAGGGTGGGGGGGGGGTCCACGTAAACGATTGTCCATTTTCAAACAGGCCTTTGTGGCTTTCCATGTTAGCCTGGGGAATGATCCTTCAAAACACTTCTTGATACTGAGCTTCTTATGAACAGTTTCTTCGCCAGTGGTAAAACGGAGGAGTATAGTGTGATGAGCTCTGAGCCCCACTACTTTTTTTTTTTTTTTTTTT